>CM054935.1:27525378-27770735 GCA_029168755.2 Tillandsia fasciculata
TATCAAATTGTTTTCAAATGCAGCTTCCTTATTGATGATCGGTTTTGTTAGATTTGATCTACGCTATTGGAAATATTTAGAAACCAAATTTTATATTATTTCGATATTATTTACCAAGTGATCAAAGAGTTTCAAAAGTGACCGTTTTAATGGCCGACGTGATATATTTGTAAGTTCAACAGTATAGAACAATCGCGAAATTTTAATAGAAAATTCTACTTAACATAACAAATAAAATCAAAACTTTTGATTTAATATTTAATTATTTTATCTCTATTTTTAACAAAATTTTTATTTTAGCCGTTCATTTTTAGACGACTTATTTGATATATATAAATAATATAAAAAGATTATAAAATTTAATTTCTAAATATTATCAATAACAGTAAATCAATTTAACGAAACCAATCGTTAATTCGAAAGGCGTATCATTAAAAACAACTTGCTAACACGAAGACCTCCATGCTATTGATAGTATACTAACCTAGTGCTCTCTCTCTCTCTCTCTCTCTCTCTCTCTCTCTCTCTCTCTCTATATATATATATATATATATATATATATATATATAATTGAGCTTCTATGTTTTTAAAAGTATTAACTCATTGGTGCTTATAGGTTTTAGCCTTACATGAAGGGATGTGCGGCTAGGATGATACAGGGCCTCTTGGGTTTAGTGTGTGATTAAAAGAATAAAATAATCTAAGAGATGAAATTAGTGAAAGGGATAGATCTAACGGTAAAAAACTAGGCTGGAATACTATCGATAGTTAATATATATATATATATATATATATATATATATATATATATATATATATATATATATATATATATATATATATATATAGCGTAGGGCTACTATACTCTTATGAGTATAAACCCCTTTATACTCATAACTTTTTTACCCTTTGATGAAGAAATGTGTGATTAGGATGATAGTGGTCTCCCTAGTGTTTACTAGGTTATTGGGGAAATAGTATAAATTCTAGGGACTACTATAATACTAACCGCACATTCCTTCATCCAATGAATGAAAACTTATGAGTATAAAAGGATTTTACTCATAAGAGTATAGTAGCCGGACCATATATATATATATATATATATATATATATATATAGGCTGGAATACCATCAATAGCACTAAGTTATTGGTGCTACCAATTTTTTAGCTCTTTGATTAATGGATGCGCGGTTAGGATGATAGTGGTCCCGTAGAGCTTAGTGAGTGGTTGGTTGAATAGTAAAAATTCCAGGGAATCACTATAATTTCAACCGCATCCTTTCATCCAAATGCTGAAAACTTGATAGCACCAATTGTTTGATGCTATCGATAATATTCCAGCCGAACTATATATATATATATATATATATATATATATATATATATATATATATATATATATATATATATATATATATGGTGGAACTATTAATAGTACCAAGTCATTTGTGCTATTAAATTTTTAACCATTAGATTAAAAGATGTGTGGTTGAAATGATAGTGGGCCCCATGGGTTTAATATGTGGTTGAAAAAATAGTAAAATCTAACGGGTGAAAATGATCAAATGGTTTGATCTAAAGGTAGAAAACTTGATAGCACCAATAACTTGGTTGTCACGCCCTGGGGTTGGAACTGCGATCCGGGCTTGCCAACAGATCCGCCGCCTATACAAAATCCCGCATAGGCGAAGCGTCCTATCTGCAAGAAATGAGACTACAGCTAAACAGATATCAGAGCTATATAATAAAAGTGCTGTAAAACTAAAACCAATCATCTGTACAACTGGAATTAATAATACAATATCCATCTCCCATAAATGATAATCATACAATATCCTCAAATACAATAAACCAGAACTCAACAGGGAGGTAATCTGAAATGATATATCAGTGTACAGGCTCTCAGTACAAGTCAGATCCTCACAATACAATGATCTCTGAAAAGCGGAAAAATAAATAATCTACTGACTGTACTCAGGATCTCCAATGTAGGGGTACCGCTACTCTCCACAGATGGGTAGGGATCTAGCTCGCGTCTCCCTCGCCTCGCACAACAACCGCAGAATCAGCAACACCCGCTAAGACTCTGCAAAATAAAGAAGAGAAAAGAAAGAGGAGGGGAAAACCCCCAATGGGTGTGAGAACTACACCAAAAGGGAGTTCTTAGTGGGTACCACCGCCAGGCCCGACGATCTGCCCACTAAGTCTAATAGAGGCATAAGATAACAATGCAGTAAAAACTGAACAAGAAAGCTGGAGGTACTCAACAGCTACCATGCCTCTAACTAAATGCTCAAAAGGGAAAAACCAATGGAAGGTATGCAACCACTCGCACATGAAGTGCGCAATCCACCCAATCGAGCTAACTGCCACATCTGGTCCAGTCAAGCCTGCGCCCACCTACAACCACCTCCCACTGCCGGACAGGAATTACGTAGGGTGTCCATACGGATTAACTCGCTATCGAATAGTGGCACATGCAGGCTATAGTCGAAATCCACGCTCTCTCTCAGAACGGATAGACTCAAGATCCTCAACATCACCCACAATGGTCGAAAAACTCACAACGACCACGGGACCACCATTAACTCCAAACGGTTCCCAACAACACTAGCACTGGTCTAAACACAGCTACTAGACTCCACTTAGCCCCCTGACACAAGTGCAACAATAAAAGTATATGCCTGAATAAACCCAATCTAATCACCAGTAAACACTAGTACTGCCTGCTCTGCCGGCCGCATCGGGTATGCCAGCCCACGCATAACACCGATGGAAAAAATGAGTCTCGAGAACTCAAAACCTGTCTGTCGCACACTCCGGAGTGGCACTCGAGGGGAGCGACCCACACGAGTAAAGTATCTCAGTAACCAGTAACATAAGTACCATAAAACAGCAGGACTAGGTCACGACTCTGATCAAAGTGGGAAAGCCCATCCACTAAAGAAAATCTCGGTCCTCAATCAGATGCAATAGTACTCAAAAAGTGGAAAACTTCGTCCACTAGAGGAACCTGATACCCAATCTAATGCATAAGTAAATATCCGGTCAACCGCCTAGTATCCGCGGTTGCCGTAATGCCCCACAATCCATAAACCCATAACCGACCTCTGGTCAACCGCCCAATATCCGCGGTTGCCGTAACCTGCCATCCACAATCAAGCCCAACCTGTGCCAGACACTAAGCCCCGACTACACTATCCCAAACCCCTGCTCGAACCCGAACAACAAGAATCTAGAATCTAGAAAGAAAGAAGAAAGAACAAACATGGTTTCTCCTAAGTCATATTCCAATATATATACTAGTGTAGCAATAAATGATGGCCTAACTAGATGTCCATACAAGCATGCATTTGTCCTCAAGAAAATAAAAGGGAGTAAATCACATAATAGCTCCACAAGGGTATAACCAACAAGCCAAAATCACTAATGAACAACACCTATCCATAATCCATGATCCATAATAACTCCTTGGAGTAATACCCGCACATAGCTATATAATCCTGCCCCATCGAGTAATCATATCATAAAAGACTATGTGCAACATGGCACGCTAAAAGATCACTACTATAGTATGTCAATCTACATGATCTAGGCCATTCCTCAAGCTTCCATCTCGATGCTAGATATTGCACAATTAAACATGCATGCTAACAATCACATAGGATAAATTTTCTTAGGTAAGCTTTTACTATTTATTATCATGGATATCCAAATCTTGCAAGTCCTAAATAATATTTAATATGAATATTAATTTTGCAATTCCCATATACAATCATTCTTACTAGCTTACCGCTCAAAAATATATAATGTACCCTAAACATGTATGCATTCTAACATAAAGAATTAAAGAACCGTCGACCGGTTCTGGAGATGAAGCAACCCACCTGAACGCTTTCCGCAGGCAAAGCCGAAGTCGATGAAGTGCGTAGTCACACGCTATCCAAAATCTGTTGAAACTGCACCCTCGATACTCAGTCGCACAAACCTCTGCTCCAACCAACATCGCAATCACAACACAATAATCAATACCCCACAACACCCAAACAACACATGCTGTTTTACAAACCAGCAGAGAAGAGGGGGATTTTCACCTACGTACAGTCCTCCAAAAATTCCAAAAAAATTACGGTTGCGATCCTCGCGACGAGTAGATTCAAAACGAGTATTTATACACCCTGTTCCGACACCTGTAGGCCAAGATATAAATAAGACAATGCGGGTATGCCGAAGTAACCACAAACAAAAATGTGTAAAAAACCAATCCGAAAGAAGCATAATTATTACCTTTGAAGAGTCCTCCAAAAATTCCGATAAAATAACAGGTACGTTCCTCTCGAAGCGTAGATATCAATCGAGTCCTTAAACGCCTCATTCCGATGCTCGTAGACCGAGAAAATCCAACAATACTCCACCGCTGTCCCGTACCTTGCAGCAGTACAAAGGGTCACAGAAAAGCCTCAGGAACAATGCCAAAAATCCAAAATGAGGCAAAGTGATCAATACAAAAATCGAAGGTGTACCTCTCGTGAACGCGCTGTCGTGAAAATCGGCTCAAAAGTCCATCGGGGTAGTCCAGGAGGTCTCTCAGACTGAAAAGCGACGGTAGAAGCCCAAAAACAAATGAGTGTCGAAGTGCGTCGCATCGCAAAAAACGCCGATACCGAGGCCTCCAAAAATCCCAGGAATCCATCAAAGAGTGGAGAAGAGGGAGGGGAGGAACTTCACTGAAGAAATCGCGCAGAGAAAAGCGCCGAAAAATTCAGGAAATGGAGAAACGGAGGGGAGGAAGGCCTATTTATAGGCTGGGGAAAACAATTCAAGAAATGATCGGGGTGTCCCCGGTTTCGGGCGCCCGAAACATTCGGGCGCCGAAAAATCGCTAGGACACCCCCCGTCCGACCTGCGCCCGAAATTGCCTGGGAGTGCCACGTCGCGCCAAACAGGCAATAGCCGATTCGGCCACCCGTTGTGCGCCGCGTGGCCCGCTCCCCCGCTGACGTGTGGCGCGCCCACGCGCGGGAACCGCGCGTTAACGCATCGGTCGACGCGCCCACGCGCGCTGCCTGCCACCCTGACCAGCATGCAGCCCGAGGCGCCTCCCCGCTAGCTCCGTGGACCGCGCCCAAAGCACCAACCAACCAGCTGCCGCCACCTGTCCAAAGCCAGCCAACGAGAAGCCTCCACCTGGCACGCCGCCCCCGTGCACCGCGCTCACCCGCGCGCCTGCACGCGCCCGCGCGCTGCCTGCGCCTGCTTCCGAGGGCCGGGCCCACTGCGCCGCGACTCCTGCACTGCCACGTGGCGTACGGCGCCAATCAGAAGCCGCCACATGGCACACTGTCGGTTCATCGGTCCACCGTGCACCACTAGAAAACTTTCGGGTGTCCGTTTTTGGGCGTCCGGACTCAGAAAAATACAACCAAGTAGTCGATTTCCATCGTTTTCGCGCACTGAGTCCAAATTCGATGTCCGTTTTGCCCAATTCCACTTCTAAAATTCGGTGGGGCATCAAAATACACTCCTGATCTATTTTTCACACTGAGTCCATTACTTGTGTCCAATTTGCGTAAAAACACCTCCAACACTCAACATAAGCCTCCAATACTCAACATAAGCCTCCAAAAGCTGCTGATCCAACTGTAATCCTATCGCGGGGATTCGGGTCCTCACATTGGTACTATTAATAACATAATAGCCGGACTCATATATATATATATATATATATATATATATATATATATATATATATATATATATAGAGAGAGAGAGAGAGAGAGAGAGAGAGAGAGAGAGAGAGAGAGAGAGAGAGAGAGAGTCCGGCTAGAATACTATCGATAGCACCAAGCAATTGGTGCTATCAAGTTTTCTGCCGTTTGATGAAAAAATATGCGGTTGAGATTATAGTGGTCCCCTAAGATTTTTACTATTCAACCAACAACCTAGTAAATCCTAGGGGACCACTATCATCTTAACCATACATTTTTTAATCCAAATGCTAAAAACTTGATAGCACCAATGACTTGGTGCTATCGATAGTATTCTAGCCTAATTATATATATATATATATATATATATATATATATATATATATATATATATATAGAGCTTATATCCTTTTAAAAGCACAAACATGTACATTCATGCTTGTAAATTTTTTACCATTGGATTTGTATTAGGATTTGTATTTCTTACTTTATCTTTTTCTCACTTTAGTTGACTTTACAAAAATACAAATTTCAATACAAAATTCAATGATAAAAAATTTACAAGCATGAATGTGCTTATGCTTTTAAAAGCATATCAGCACTATACTCTCTATACTCTCTCTCTCTCTCTCTCTCTCTCTCTCTATATATATATATATATATATATAGCCCGGCTAGTATACTATCGATGGTACCAAACATTTAATGCTATCAAGTTTTCTACCTTTAGATCAACCCCTTTAATCATTTTCATCCGTTAGATTTTACTATTTTTTCAATCATCCATTAAACTTAAGAGGCTCACTATCATCTCAACCATACATTTTTTAATTCAAGTGTTAAAAACTTAATAGCACAAATAATTTATTATTACGGTCTAACTTTCTCTCTCTTCTCTCTCTCTCTCTCTCTCTCTCTCTCTCTCTATATATATATATATATATATATATATATATATATATTCCAGATTTAATTATAGTACCTAAACACCTTTCCATGCATTGTTTATTCCTAACTCATTTCATATTTTTTCCAGGATGGGTAACGGTGCCGTCTCATTAATTGAACAAAAGTTTATTTTTACATTATCAACAAATTAACGTCATGCCCTCATGCGTTCACTTAACTCTCCTTTTGTCCTTTGTTATTCATAGTTAAAAGTAAAAAACATCTTCTCCCAACTACAGCATATTTCATATTTACTAAGAAATGCAGTACTCTCGCATGTATCTTTCATATTCATGTCAATAAACAATCAACAAAATATGTGATTGACAAGCTAGAACAAGTTTCCCATTATGAAACACAAGTCCAAGTACCAAAATTAAATATTGGAAAACCCTAGAGCCAATCCTCTTGGCTAGCTTGCACTTATTATACCACGCACCTTCTTTATGATAGAGCAAGCCGTGGGGTGTGTCCTCAAAGGCTCAAACCAACTAGTGTACTTTTAATTATATATTTTTAATCAAATTAATAGTCAATAGTTTTAGCTACAGTTTAACAAATGAAATTGAACAAAAAATTTAAAATTAAATAATTTTAAAAAAACTTCCATAGAAAGTAATGAAGTTGCGTGGCCTATTCATTCATTACTCGTTTAAACAGTAATATGTCCATTTTTATTTCCGTCATATTTCAAAATAATAATAGGTTAAATTATTTTAAATATTTTTTTTATAAATATCTATTTTTTTATTTTTTTCATGATTTTTAAAAATTTATATTTTATCTTCTCATAAATTCAAGTTGATGCATTTAACCCATCCCTTCCTTCAAGGTTCCATCAAATTTTCGTTATTTTTTTTATTATTTATATCAAAAATATTCTTGATAAAAATATATTAAAAATTATTATTTTTTTTATAAAATAAATAAGAGCAATATGATTATTTCATATTTTTTTATTAACACCGTAATTCTCTAATAATATTTTCTAATATTTCAAATCAGTAAAATACAAATTTTAAAAAGTCAGAAAAAAATAAAATAATAAATATTTACAGAATAATTTTCTATATTTTAGTCATAATAATAACATTAAGCTGGTCTCCTAATTAAGCTTGTAGCTTAAGCTTGTAAAAAGAGGATCACGTGCTAGCTCTTTATATACTCCACCACCTCTGCTTCTTCCTACGTATAATGCCCCTTCTTGCAACATAATTCCATGTCCATGGCTAAGTACTTGAGGCTCTGCTACCAATACTTCTTCGACAACCTCCTCGCCGTGCTCCTGTTGCCAACCTTCGCAGTCGCGCTCTTTAAAGTCCTCTCTCTCACCTCTGATGAGCTCGGCGCACTTTACTCTTCAGTCGATTCCGTCGACGCCTTCTACGTTGTGCTTTACTCCTTCGCGCTCATCTTCTTGGCCACCATCTTCTTCATGTCGCGCTCCCGTCCCGTCTACCTCGTCGACTTCGTGTGCTTCAAGCCGCCCGAGAAGTTCCGGTTCTCGACCGAGAAGTTCATGAAGCACTCGAGCCTCATGCCTGACTTCGACCCGTCGAACGTCGAGTTCCAGCGGAAGATCCTCCAGAGGTCCGGCCTGGGGGAGGACACTGCCCTTCCCGCGCCACAACATGCCGTCCCCTACGCCCCGTCGATGGCAGCTTCGCTGGACGAGGCCGAGCTGGTCCTGTCCTCCCTCGTCGACTCGCTGTTCAAGAAGACCAAGATCAAGCCGAGGGATATCGACATCCTCGTTGTGAACTGCAGCCTCTTTGCACCGACCCCGTCCCTATCCGCCATGGTCGTAAATAGGTAATTAAAAGAGCAGTTGTTCTCTAAAAGCTTGGGCTAGTTTGTGAAATATATACTTAGACCTTCAGTTCTAATATCACATGAAAAAGTAAGAAAATAATATTTTAATATTATATATATGTTCTATAGATATAAGATGCGGAGAGATGTGCGGAGCTACAACCTGTCGGGGATGGGGTGCAGCGCGGGGCCGATCTCGATCAAACTGGCGCGCGACGAGTTGCAGGTGCACCAGAGCGCGTACGCGCTGGTGTTGACGACGGAGATCATCAGCGAGCACTGGTACACCGGCAACGACCGGTCGAAGCTGGTGGCCAACTGCCTCTTCCGCATGGGCGGCGCGGCGGTGCTCCTCACCAACAAGCGCCGCGAGGGGTGGCGCGCTAAGTACGAGCTCCTCCACCTCGTGCGCACCCACAAGGGGGCCGACGACGCATCGTACCACTGCGTGCACCAGGTATTAATAAATTAATGCATTCAATGATACAGTGTGATTTTTTATTTACGATCAATTTTAAATTATTTATTTAAAAATTGTCAGAGTGAATATGAAATTAATCCTTCTATATAAAAGAAAGGTATGTAAGCCATTTAACTCTTGGATTAATTATGATTAAGTAACATAGTTCTATTTTAGTCCTTGTCAACTAAATATTGTCAACAGATAGGATCGAATATATATATATATATATATATATATATATATATATATATATATATATATATATATGTACAATATTTGGAGGGACACATATGATCATTTGAAATTTGTAAAAATACCTTGCTGATATTTTTATAGAACAAATATAAAATTAATTAGAGTCATACATCTGGGCACCATTTAAATCTTAATAAGATTTAAATTATTCCGTCGATACCGGCCATTGGGTACTGATGGCAAGATTCCTGTACACTACTTAAATCTTAACTTTTAAAATTTTCGAGTTGAATAGTTGAGATAAATTTTTATAAATGAGTGACCTGCTATTGTTCAAATCGATACTACTCATTGGATACCAATTGCAGGATTTTTTTGTCATTATGTTAAGTTAAGCAGCATAAGTATTTATTTTGCAAATTCTCATGCTCTTCCAATACCATTAACTCAAGTTAAATTCAGATAATAACTCAAGTTAACAGCATAAGTATTTTCATTAACTCAAGTTAAACGTATTATTTAACAATAAAAAAACCATTTCATTTAAAGATAATTTGAAATAATAATATGGCAAATTAAATTCATATATATAATTTGAAGTTAATTTTCAAAAATAAAAACTTTATATTTAAATAATTAATAAAATTTATTTTTTTACTATAATATAAATTTAATCTAAATTTTAAATTTAAATGTGAATAATATTTAATGTTGTTTCAATATTGAATTAATAATTTGAATTTAAATTGTTTTTTTAAAAAAATTATTTAAATAATTTATTAAAGTTGGGTTTATAAGTACAATATAAATTAAATTTGAATTTAAAATAGATTATTTTTTTACTTTAATGTTATTTTAATTTTGAATCAACAATTTGAATAGAAATATATTACTCACTTAATATTATTTTTTAAAAATTTAAATTTAAATTTGAATTTAATCTATAATATTATAAAAATAAGGTTTATACTCAAGTTAAATTTTAAATTCAAATTTTTGGAGGTTTGTTATTTACCAAATTAACCACTATTTAATTTGGTTAGTAACAAAATTAAACAAGAAAATAAAAATTCGTTGGATGTTATCAAATTTAGTAATTGTATTATATATTTTTCAACCTTGCCTTTAGAAATGATCTTGATTGGTAATTTATTTAGCAGATTATAAATGTGCAAAAATCAATTTTAACCATAAAAAATAAATTACTAAATTTAAATAAGTTGGTGCACTGAAGCATTGCTCACAAAATTAACCTTTCGAATTATTTTGCTAGCTATATATATATATATATATATATATATATACATGGTGGATCTTATTGGAGTGGACATGTATAATGTTGACAGATAATTTTTTAAAAAGATAGTGTAAATTTAATAATACATTTTGTTAAATTCAGTAGTTTTATATATCTCTTTGTCAACATCAAAATCAAATTTGTCACTATATATACTCGAATATAAAATAAATGCATTAATAGAATGATTCAGGTGGTTCCTAGAGAAGAAGGATAATCAATTTATTTAATAGAGAAATACTAAATTTACAACCAAAGACTATAATATTCGTAAACATAATCGGATTAAGCTTTTAAAGTAGTATTGTGTACATGTTGTTTAACAACACCAGGAGGAGGACGAGGCCGGCAAGGCAGGCATTCTGCTGTCGAAAGATCTGATGGCGATCGCAGGCGGTGCGCTGAAGACGAACATCACGACGATCGGGCCGCTGGTGCTGCCGCTGTCGGAGCAGATCCTCTTCTTCGTCAGCGTCGTCGGGCGAAAGCTGATCAACCCCAAGTGGCGACAGTACGTTCCGGACTTCACGAAGGCGTTCGAGCACTTCTGCATACACGCGGGCGGGCGGGCGGTGATCGAGGAGCTGGCGCGGAACCTGCGGCTGAGCGAGGAGCAGGTGGAGGCGTCGCGGATGACGCTGCACCGCTTCGGGAACACGTCGTCGAGCTCGCCGTGGTACGAGCTCGGCTACGTGGAGGCCAAGGGCAAGATGCGAAAGGGCGACCGCGTGTGGCAGATCGGCCTCGGCAGCGGCTTCAAGTGCAACAGCGCCGTCTGGAGGTGCCTGCGCGCCGTCCCAAAGGACGACCACGGCGCCTGGGCCGACTGCATCCATAAGTATCCGGTGCCTGTCACGGCGGTATTATAATCGACCGTTCGTACCACCTACGTACTACTTTAATATTTGAATACTGCTTTAAGATTCGAGTGATGGCAAATTACACCATCTATATATCCTCCTAATAGTATGCATTGATGATTTAAAGTTACCGTAGGTTATCTAGGAAGAAAGAATCATATATGTTGCAATTTGAAAAAAAAAAAAAAAAAACTACATGCATAGTACGTACTAGTCAGTAGTGTGTTGTAATATTGATTAAGTGAGCAAGTTTGCATGGTTTAATGGTAAGTTACTTTTTAAAAAAAAATTTACACAATCCCAGGAGCAGTGGATAAGACTCGTCATCAAAGTACTAGGTTTGAATTGATCATACGAGACACAAGAATTATTCAAATTTAAGTAAGTGCCTCATTAATATTACACTTGTTGGTTGTTGGTGAGCGTAACTAAAAGCGATTGTTATTTATTTTCCTTTAGGCTGTGTTTGGGAAGGGTATAAAGGGGGATATCCCCCTTTATACCCAAACAGAATTGGGATATCCCCGTTTGGGGATATCCCCCCCAAACGGGGATAACCCTGGTTCTGGGTTGGGGATATCCCACCCCAACCCTCCCCCCAGGTATAACCCACTCTCTCTCCTCCCTCTCCCTCTCTCTCTCTCTCTCTCTCTCTCTCTCTCTCTCTCTCTCTCTCTCTCTCTCTCTCTCTCTCTCTCTCAGTCCCTTCCCAAGGCAGTGCCTTGGGAAGGGGCTTTTCCTTTTTTTTTTTTTTTTTTTTTTTTCTTTTTTTTTTTGTTTTTTTTTTTTTTAGCTTCAGGATTTTTTTTTTATTTTTAATAAAATTTTTTTTATTATAAAAAATATTTAAATTTTATATTTAAATTTTAAATATTTAAATTTTAAATTTTATAAATTTTAAATTTTTTTAATTTTATATTTTAATAAATTATATATATTTATAAATTTATAATTTTAAAAAATAATATTAATTTTAAAATTATAAAATTTATATAAATTTTTATAATTATTTTAAAATTTATATAAATTTAAAAATTAAAATTTTTACTTCTACTTAAAATATTTAAATTTTACTTAATTTTTTTAATTAGAATATTTAAATTTTAAAGAATATTTAAATTATAAATTTATAAATAATTTAAAATTAATTTTTTATATTTTATAAATTTATATATATTTATATTTTATTAAAATTATAAATATATTTATATTTTATTATATTATATATATTTATAAATTTATAATTTTAAAAAATAATATTAATTTTAAAATTGTAAAATTTATATAATTTTTTTATAATTTTTATAAAATTTATATAAATTTAAAAATTAAAATTTTTACTCCTACTTAAAATATTCTAATACATTCTTTAATTATCAAAATTATAATATACATAAAAGTAAAGGTCACATCGTCATTAAAACAAAAAGTCAACTTTATACCTCTTTTTCTAAAACCCCAATCCAAACACCTATTTTCTTACACCAGGTTTAAACCAGGTTTATCCCTCATTTCCAACCAAACACAATTTAGGGCTCGTTTGGATAGGGGGATAAGGGGGGAATACCCCCCTTATCCCCAAATCCATACCCAAACGGGTATGAATTTTTGGGGAATCCGGGTTCTGGGTGATGGGAATTAACAGGTATGGATAGGGGGATTTGGGTTCTGGGTTATAGCTGGAATTGGGTGGAATTGAAAATCGGCACAGGGATCGAGGAGGCATTTCTTCTTCTTCCCCATCCCGTGAGCTTCCCAATCTTGCCCCCTCCTTCCATAGCTCCTCAGTACGGAACCATAGCTCCCGCCGCACCCTCGGCAAGCTCCTCTCCGACCCCGTCCTCCTCCGCTCCCCTTCCTTAGGATCCGCTCCAACGGCGGCGGCCGCCTCGTCCTCGCCGCGTACACCGTAAGCTCCGTCCTCGGCCTAGCCATATGGGAGCTCGCCACCACCGTGCCATGCGACAGCACGGCAGCCGCGGTCTTCGCCCTGGTGGCGGCGGCAGCACGGCAGCAGCGGAGCCTCCGGTGGGCGCCGGCGATGGCTGCGCTCCAGGAGCGGATCGCGGAGGAGCTGCGGCGGTGCGACCGGAAGGGTGGCGCGGCGGAGTTACTTGCGGAGATGTAGAGGGTGGAGAGGAGCAGGAGGTCGGTGATGGTAAAAAATTAAAATTATTAATTGTAAAATTTTTTAATTTATTAACCATCTTTTATGAAACACAACTTTTAATTTAATATCTTAAATTTAAAATAAAATTTGAGATTTAATATTTAAATTTTAAATTTTAAATTTTAAAAAATAAAATAAATATAAAATTATAAAATTAGATTTACAATTTTAATTTGTTTGAAATTTTAAATTTAAGATTTCGGATTTGAAATTGGAAACTTAAATTTAGATTTAAAAATTTAAAATTTTGAATTGTAAAATTTTTAATTTAAAAATTTAAATTTATAATCTTAAATAAAATTATAAATTATAAATTTAAATTTGCCTTAAATTTGTAATTTTAAATTTTGACACTTGAACTTTATAATTTTAGATTTCAAATTTAATATTTGAATTTAAAATTTAAAATTTTGTAAAGAAAATAAAAAATAATATTATAAATTTTAATTTAAAATTTTAATACAAATATAGAATTACAAAATTAGATTTAAAATTAGATTTTTTTTGAAATTTTAAATTTAATATTTTGGGTCTGAAATTGGCAATTTAAATTTAGATTTAAAAATTTAAAATTTTTAATTTTAAAATAAAAATTTATAATCTTAAATAAGATTATATAATTTTTAATTATTTTTTAAAATTTTAAATAATATTTTAAATTATTTTAGGTTGATTAATATAATAAATTATTTTATTTATATAATTAATTATTTTTATTTATAAAGGGCAAAATAGTCAATACACAAATTTATCACTTATCAATTCTTCTTATTCCTCTATACTCAACCAAACATAATTTTTACCAATTCTTCCTATTCTCCTTATCCCTATATAATTTACCAAACACATTTTACCTTAATTCCGGTATAACTCATAAAACGAACCAAACGCAAATTTACTCCAATTCCTGCTAATACCAGAATCTGTACCTATCCCCGGTATAACAAAATTTTTCTAATCCCCGACCCAAACGCTACCTTAGCTTATCCCTATACCTGGTATAACTCATTCCGGTATAAGCCACATCCAAACGATACCTTAACAAATTGGAAATTTACAATCCAAAGGTTACTTAGCTTGCTACCAATAATTTTGCTAAGTAGCTCATGTGCTTTTGTCTACAATTAATATATATTCGACCTTTTTTTCCCTCTTCTTGTTCAAACAAACATGCATCTTCCCTACCTCACGTCCATTTCTAATTTTTTTTTTTTTTTTTTTTTTAGGAGAATGTTAGTAAGTTACCGTGAAAAATAAACTTATTAAAAATATTAAATAATTAAATTTAAAATTTAAAATTTTGAATATTAATTATTAAGTATTTAGCCAATTACACTAGGTATGATATTTCAGCATGACAGTGTTCATCTTTAGATTACTTCTATATATTATTCTTAATTTTTTTATTTTTTATATTAAAAGAGAAAAATTGATTAGACACATGAACAAATTTGAATGTTTCAAAACGTGTAGTTTTTTGGGAAAAAAAAAAACCGTACAAATAGTTCCTGTACTATTCGATCCCATACAAAATGATAATTTGATTTCTAGGCATTAAATTAAAATACGTTAAATTGCTAAATATTTGCATAAACTGTACTTCAATACTTACAATTTAAAAAGTTATACTTTTATTGCGAAATGAGCTGTTCTAAGCATAGTTGTTGTTGTTGTTTTTTTTTTTTTTTTCTACATGTTCAGGTTTAAAGTGTTCACATAAAAAGGTAAAAGGAACAAATCGAAATAATTGGATTATACAGGAACTTTTAATACATTTAACCGACCCAAAAACAATTGGGCATTCCAAAGCCTTTGGACCATAATAAGCCTACAATGTTCCGTAGTTTCGGCTAGTAATCTAGTATTAATCGTTGAGCCCAAAATCCAAAACAGTTTACAATGTAAACCAAAGCCTAGACCATTTACCTAAACTCTCCGGAAACAACATTAGTAGTAAGAGAGTAATTTTTTTAGTGATTGAAAATCTTAATTTATCTTTTTTTAGCTTTAATAATGTAAAAATTTTATCACTCTACCAGAAAGGGTTGGAAACAATCAAATAAGCTCATACTGAGTCAGTAGTGAATACAAAACTATTTCTATATTTTTCTCCATTAATAGGTAATAGAATAACTACGGAACAGAACAGCCCCCTCAAACTTTAGAGACTATCAAAACTCTTTTGAAAGTCAAAATATTCATCTGGCTTGTGCTTAAACGAAAGGTGCTAACATTGGATAGACTACTCAAATGGGGGTGGTCAGGGGATACCAAATGTATCCTCTGCTCGTGCCCCCTGGAAACCGCTGACCACCTTTTCGCCTCTTGCAAGGTCGTACGCCAACTACTGGACTCCTTGCTCCCCAACAAGGCTACTGCCCGACGCTTCTGCCCAGTGAACCTACTGTGGGATGCGTGGGCGACCAGCGGGAACTCCCGAGAGCTGGGCGACCTTTCCGCCATCGCGGTTATTTGGTGGTCTGTCTGGTTGGAACGGAACAGCAGAAGGTTCTCCTCGAAGGCTTGCTTGCCAGGCCAACTTTGCTCCTCAGCGCGCGATCTGTCTTTGTCTTGGGCTTCGGCCTTTCCGTAGGGTCCTTAGCGTTTTTTTTTTTTTTTTCTTTTTCTCTGAGACCTGGCTGTCTCTACCTTTGTAGCTAAATTCATACTTCCAATGAATGAAACGGCAGCATGCTGTCTTTCCCTTAAAAAAAAAGAATAACTACGGAACAACTACGCATGCATAAAACAAATAAACCGTATGTTTCAAATATCTCGTTTGATTTATAAAGTTTTGTGTGTATATATATATATATAGAGAGAGAGAGAGAGAGAGAGAGAGAGAGAGAGAGAGAGAGAGAGAGAGATTGTCCGGTAATTAGTACTTATAAATTTTTTACTGTTAGATCTATTTGTTTGACTAATTTCATCTTTTAATCATTCTATTTCACCAACCATCCATTAAATCTAAAAAATTTACTATCATTCTAACCGCATATTTTTTCATTCAAAAGCTAAAAATCTACAAACATCAATAACGTAATACTTTTAAAAACATAAGAACTCAATTCTCTCTCTCTCTCTCTCTCTCTCTCTCTATATATATATATATATGCTTTAAAAATTGTGGCTATTTGTATTCGACGTTACTATGCATCCAGAGCACGTTTTTTCGTCCAACTCCTAGCTCTTTGCTTAAAGTTCGAGCAAAGACAAGAATAACGATTGGTCCATGATGCTTTGATTAATGCTGTCCATAATTTTAAAATTTTATTAATGGCTAGTACAATCCAATGGGTCTAAGTTTAGTGCAAAGTATATGAAGTATAAACTAGTTAGATAAAGAAATCTATTTAGCGCTTTGAATTTTCGACACAATGTCCACCAGATATTATTAGATATTTGCAGTAGCCAATCCAAATCATTGATAAATATATGCCCATCAAAATGAAAAAGAAATCTTTTGACGCATTCAAAGGACGAAAACAAGTCCAAATTAATTCCCTACCCATTAAAATGGAAAAGAAACCGTTTGACGCGTTCAGAAAACAAAAATGAATCCATATCGATTCAGTGCCCACACGCCAATTTTCTAATGGGTCAAATTATTTTGAATTACTTAAAATTTTTAAGTTTTGTATACAAATTTTTGAGTTACTTAAAATTGAGTTCTTTACATTTAAAATTGGTTAGAATCAAATCATTTTATGGATTCATGTTGATTTGATCTTAAGACAAAATCAATACTAGCAGATGAATGGCAAGTAAAGAAATTATTCTCATAGTCGCATGGTAGTTAAAAGTTATGGTAAAATAAAGGTTGAGGAAGCAAATTCTTTTCATTTAGCCCAACTAATTGGACCGGATTAAAATAACAATCACACTAATCTAATAATATCTCAAGATTAAGATCTGTTTCCACTATGAATGATAAAAAAAAAACTGTCCATTTCCAACCAAGGAATTGAAAAATTCCTTCGAATTTGATGTTTGATATCACTTTTGTTACCACCCCACTAAATATAGTCTCAAGTGATTGTTGCTATCCATAAATCTTCAATACCAAATCAGACCACGGCTTTCCGAGAGAAATTATTCAATATAAACTAACTTCACCTAATGAGAAACTGCTATACTTTCTTACAAAAGCCCTCTGATTTATACTGCTGAGTAAAGCACCATTTAACATACTAAAGAAGAACCAGAAACTCAGCAAACTATATATTCCTTGATAGCAACAGGACCAGGCTACACACACACACACACACACATATATATATATATATATAATGATCTAACACGGAAAAAGTCCTTTCTTTATCAGTCTGTTTCATTTGATATGCAGTAAGAGACTATCTAACAAAAAGATTAAGATAGGCTGGCTACAAGTCTTGTGGGGATAGGAAGCCATAAGCAGCTTCTCATGTTCAACCCGCGTTTTCTTTCCACCGAGGAAAATGATTGATGCCTGTAATTTGTGGCTGGCCCGCTTGATTGATTTCTCTTGGACTTTGAACCGGCCTTTACACTTGCATTGCGTAAGCTAACAGCTCGGTGGAGTAGTCGCCCATTTTCTCATCTGGCAAGTCCGCAAACCTTGTGCGCTTCTGAAGAACCAAAGAAAAGAACAGAAGAGGAATCAGCGAATAATCATTTGAACTATTACATACTGAATAACTACTGCCTCCGCGTTGTTTGTTGCAAGATAATCTTTTATCGTAATGACATGCGTTTAATTACAACAAACAATTCAAAGCGTGAATTTACGAGCACTTCTTTTTCAAGAAAGAACTGAAGCACATCATCCTCCTAGAAGATTTTTTATACATCAGTTATCTTATGAAACAATACTTGTACATGTGCTTATGAAGTATGGTAAAGGTGCCTGATTTTTATCTACATAATTGATGTAGGCTTAATGACAAAAGATAACAATAATGTGATTTGAACATAATATTATTTTTTGAGAGCTGATTTGGACATAATTATGTTTATCTGGATAATGATATGATTTATATAGACTAGAAAGAATAGTATTATGAGGGTACAACCCTTTCAGATTTACTGGAGGGAAAATTGATGGTGACAATTAAGACTAAGGATGTAAATATAGATACATGAGTTAATGAATGGTTCAACCCGACAAAATACATCAATAATTTAAATATCATATAATACATAGTAGAATTTTCAATCCCCTCAAGCAAGTTGTTGTGACCCTCTAGGCGTCCTAATTTAGCATTCCCTTCATTCTTAAAACACCAATAAAGTGAGAGAGAAAATACTAACACATAATTGGGTCTATAGAAATTAAATTAACTTTCCTGATTAGTTTAATATGGAGAAAGAACATCTCAAAAGCTCTATAAGCGAACAATAGCAAGAAGCATTTTTAACTATTTTCCAGTAAAATATGACATACATAGTAAGGAATATTAGACTCTAAAGTCACTCGGATTTACTTCCATGTATGCAGGACAGCACACCAAATTGGTAGGTTGAGAGCGCATACTGTGACAACCTGAGCAGTGAGACTGCTGTGACGCCCCACTTCCCAGGGGGTCACCCATCCTAGAACTACTCTAGCTCTAGCACGCTTAACTCTCATGTTCCTCTTGGATCTTGCTACCATCCAAAATGCTATAGCCGGATTAGAGATTTAGTCCTATTATATCATTTATATAGAGGACTAATCCAAATTCCGGGGGTGTCACATTCTTCCCCCCTTTAAGCCCTGACGTCCACGTCAGGCTCAAGCACACTCACAAGCACCAGGCGATGTGAGACTCGTCTCGCTAGCCTTAGCCGACCTTGTGAGGAGCTGCACTCCACTCACAACGGTCATTAGCCGGGGAGCCTCGCTCTACCCGCTATATAACCCTGGCTCAGCCGAGACTCATCTCACATTTCCGGCTGGTGAATGGCTCTGATACCAACTGTGACGCCCCACTTCCCAGGGGGTCACCCATCCTAGAACTACTCTAGCTCTAGCACGCTTAACTCTCATGTTCCTCTTGGATCTTGCTACCATCCAAAATGCTATAGCCGGGTTAGAGATTTAGTCCTATTATATCATTTATATAGAGGACTAATCCAAACTCCGGAGGTGTCACAACTACTAATCTCACTCATCCATCCCATTTAATTGTATGTAAACGGTAGCGGGCATAGTACTTCTCTTTAAATATATGAGGCAACCACGCGACATTGACAACGCTAACGAGAGAGTCTTCATTTGACTAATTTTAGCTTCAGCGTCTTCCCAAATACATCTCCCGAAAAATTCCGGAACAACGAAATTTGTGGATAGCATAGCAACGCATCTCTAATGTAACTGGTGGATGGGCCCTCATTTAACTATCTGAATGGTACCTCAATTGGTTGGTTGCTATGGAAATTTGACTTTGTTGAGTGTATGCGAAGGACCTCTGATTTGACAATTACAAAACTGGGCCCTCTACCTCAACCAAGCTTGGTAATCACACGTACATATACGTATGCTTAACGTTAGATGAATCTAAACACATGTGCTGAGCTCAAAAGGACTACATAATTAGACTTTTCCAACCACATCAATTATTCAGTGAATTCCACTGGTAGGTTTAGTTGTACAAATGGCAGAGTAAATACCAATTTGACAAAAAATCAAGCAATCATTGACTTTTTAATCCAAAATTTTTCAAGCAGAGGACAATAAGAAGTTACCAAAGATCTAATTTCTCTCTCTCTCTCTCTATTGTTGAGTTGGTTTGTCACTCTTTTGTTCATGGATAAGCCATAACCATACTAAGAAAAGTCTTATGCGCCCGTCATACGTTGAATAAAACTGCACTTGGTTAGAAGTATTTTTAAAATTTTAATATTTCTAGCTACATCTTCCCACGGCCCATGGTCTAAGTTAAAGATCTGACTTTGTGCAGAGTAAAATAAAATGAGAAAGAATTCGACGCTAGCTTTTCTGGCCGAGCAAGGCCCCTGATTCAGAGCCAGGTGAACGAATTCAGAGAATTGCGACATGAATGTTTCATCTAAAAGTTGAAGTTAGCAGAGAAATTCAGGCATTTTGAATAGCAGATAAGTCCGACAGAATTCGAACTCGCGAGCTTGATACCATATAAAACACACAGTTAATATATATTTTTTTTCTCTTTGAAACTTGAGATAGTGTTTGAATATTTTATACTCCATCATCCCGGGGATGGATGAAAGTAGTAGAATCCGGTTTGAAGGAACGATTGATTCGATTGATTTCTTAGGACAGTGCTTGAAATTCATCGCTGATCAAATTTTACTTTCATCTATTTAGAGAATCGCTTGTAGAAATGATATTATTCTTTCTACTTTGAAAGAGTCGAAAAAAAGCAGAGCGAAAGACAAATATTACCTCCTTGCGTCCAGTGGGCGTGCCGCGGTCGGGCGTCCGCAAGGGAGTGGGCGTGGGCGTGCTGCGGTCGGGCGTCCAAACGGGCGTGCCGCGGTCGGGCGTCCGCAAGGGCGTGGGCGTGCCGCGGTCGGGCGTCCAAATGGGCGTGCCGCGGTCGGGGGTCCGCAAGGGCGTGGGCGTGCCGCGGTCGGGGGTCCGCAAGGGCGTGGGCGTGCCGCGGTCGGGCGTCCAAATGGGCGTGCCGCGGTCCGGGGTCCGCAAGGGGTGTTGGTTGCGGGCGACGCAGAGGTCCATGATCTTGCGGGCGGCGTCGGCGGCGTCGCTGCTCTCTTGCATGAGGCGGGCGACCTCGGCCTTGGGCAGGCGCAAGCGGAGGCGGAGGCCGGCGTCGGAGTCGGCGGCGGCGTGGGAGTTGAGGAAGGAGAGGTCGGAGGAGGAGCGGCGGGCGAGCATGAGGCCCTCGAGGCGCTCGCGGGCGCCGACGCGGAGGGCGCCGGACCAGGCGCGGTCGGGGGGCAGGGGCAGGCGGGGGAGGGCGACGAGGAAGTAGAGCCGGCCGGGCTTGAGCGGGGCGTCGGCGTCCAGCGGTCGCGCCCGCACCCCGAGCTGCTTCACCTCCTCCGACTCCAGCACGTCGTAGCCCGGATGCTCCCGCACCACATCCCCCGCCCGCACCGGCGGCTTCACCCTGAAGCTCGTCCCGTCTATCTTCATCACCTTCGCCGTCCGCCTCTTCCCCCCTATGCTGTTCCCCATTTTTTTTTTTATTTTTTTTCTTTTCCTTTTTTATAAACTCTTTTTTTCTCTTTTAAGAAGGGAGGGGGAGGAGATCCACAGACAGATAGATAGATCGATAGATCGATAGAGAGAGAAAGAGAGATGAAGAGGGAGGGAAATATATATATGGAGAGTTGGGGCGGGGTGCTCCACAGTCTTCACTTCTCTATTTTGATTTAAAAAAAAAAAAAAAAAAAAAAAAAAAAAAAAAAGGAAAAGGAAGGGTTGGGAAGAGCGTTTGACGTTTGGGAAGTTCGAGGACGATTTTTCTATTTTTTTTTTTTTTTTTTTTGTGAGTTGATTTTGGTGAGGAGCGGAGGGAGGGTTGGGAGCGAGCGCTGATCGCCTGGGCTCTGTACTTATTGTTGTGTTGGTTTTTGCTTGCTCTTATCCGCTTACGCTGGAGCACGAGTGGCTTTGATTTGGTCCTTCTCTACTGTTGCCGTGCGGATACATCGTGTGATTTTAAAATATACAAATTCTAAATATTATGAATATTATTTTTTGAGAAAAAAAATAATATGCTCATTTATTTTATTTTTTAAAAAAAATAATTAAAAATATAAAATAATTAAATTTTAAATTTTAAATTTTGAATATTACCACTCATGCTTAGTACGGTCAATAAATAATTTAATTTTTATTGTCAATATCTGCTGCTTGCGTAGGCTATTAATTATTTGTACATTTTACCAATAAATACAAACTAACACTATAATAAAATTATATTATAGTGACGTTTTAAGTATTTTTAAAATCTAAAAAAAAAATAACTGATAAAAATATCGACACTTATTATTAGTGTTGCTATATGTGTCGTTGCTAGGGTGTATAGCGACACATTTTTATAATGTATCCTAAAAATATATCTCTATAACTTAATTTTGGATATAGATGGAATATAAATAAAATATTTATACAAAAATGTCACAAGCATATATTTTTATAATTTAATTTTATTGTAGTGTAATAGCACGTACCTAAGCAAGCAATCATTTGTGCTCGTAGAAGATCTACTGATATACATTGAGTGCAGTTTAAGAGGGCAACATCTAAACAGTCATCATATATAGTGCGTGCCTTTGTACAGGTTTTACCCTAACTAATTAAATCTACAACATGCATAATTGCCATGCATGCATGTTAACAGCTCGAATAACTCAAATTATCCACTTAAATCACGGATGATCTCCATCATTGTGAGTGTCTTCTAATTGTCTGCATATATGTATATAACGTGGGGTACGTAATCACACTTGCATGCCTAACTCTGATTTCAACTTCCTTATGCGTGTGCACTGCTGCATCATGCTGTCTCCAGCTCGCACCAAACTTGCAAACAATATAATCCTGTTCCAATTGAGCTACATTTAAAGGTGGTAATATTAACACTTTAATGCACAATAGTCCCTTATCATGTTATTCTCTGCTATAAATAAATAAAGCTATAGATTGTCGCGCATTATATATAATATCAGAAATTAAGTACCTACGTACCCAATTGACGTATCGAGCACATGTTCACCGAAGTTGTAATTCCATGTACCAACTAATTAACAAGGTCGTTATGCGCCTAATTTGTAGCCTAAGTTATCGTTTGCCCCGACTTGTGGAGCATCTCAATATTTTTTCTCTAGTACATTGTGCCAAACCAATAAATTAAACGATTGAGCTTAATTTTGTCGTGTTCTAACTTCCTAAACATGCATGCATTTTAATTTTCTCTACAATATTGTAATGATGTCAAACAAATAAATTACTCTAGTTTTTGTCGTCGTGATTGATAAAAAATTGAAATAAACTTTTAGGCTTCACGAATATAGTCAGCGCACTTTTGACTACAGCAATAAGTCACAGCTGCTTCTAAAGAGCTAGAACAGCTTCAATTGAATAACATTTCCGAATTAACATCAATCTTTTTTTTCTGTTTTTTTTTAAATAGTCATTGAAATAAACATAAACTTACTTCGATGTCTTCGATTGACTACCTAACTATTGGAAAAAGAAATTGAAAAAAATGTGCATTTATGTGGGTCCAATAATTGAAATCAAGGGCATAAGTAATTACCCCGCATGATGTATGGTACAACAGAAAAAACAACGACTACATAACGAGAAGGAGAGAAGAAGCGAAGAAGCGAAACCTATTCATTGAAGACCAATTAGACACAAACAACTACCATGTAAGTGTCCTATTCATTGAAGACCAATTAGACACAAACAACTACCTTGTAAGTGTCAAGGAGAGGGAGACAAAATCCTACAGTCACGAGAAATGGCTCCCGTGATGCACGGAGAAAATATATAGTTATTAATAATACAATAATATTCTTTTTTTAAAAAAAAAAAAAATAAATTATAAGGTCTAAAAAAGTTTTGGAACCTTGCGTGAATTAGGTGGCAGTAAAGGGTTGAATAATAGCCCACTACAACATGTTTTTTTTTTTTTTTTTGTTGGTCTCTTAATTTGATTAAGAGGTTATTGTTGATCACAAAAGATTGATTTTGTCAAAGGATTGAAACTAATTAACGAAGAAGATATTGGAATTAATATATGAAGAAGAGAAGAGCTACTTGCCCTCATTAAACCCACATAGATTTTGTGGGGCTGAGACTATTCTAAAAGTTCTAGTGTATGCATGTTTGTATATATAATTAATAATTAGGTGTCGATCACCTACTAAGTATATTGGTGAGGCTAATAAATGAGATTTGATATATATATATATATATATATATATATATATAATGGTGATGCATGTATATATATATATATATATGGGAGAAGCTATTGATATACTAACTGCATGCACTTTGCGAAATCCTTCATTAATCAGCAGAACTCTACTTGCTAACTTAATTAGAAGGCACATAAACTTGGCTATCAAAACTGTCAACAAATTAATGCATTATTGGATAATAATGTTGTTCAATGCTATGCACATTTTACTTTATTTGTGAATAATATAGCTTAAAGGCTTTTCCTTTAAAAAAAAAAAAAAAAAAAAAAAATGGTTTATGGGTGATCGAGGATAATAAATGTTGTAATGTTATGCTTTTGGTTGGTTAGCACGAGAGACAGACGAAAAGTCTCAATGCAGGCAGGTAAGTAGCTCCCCTGAAAGTCATAAAATGAAAGCAATAGGACACGCCGCCAAGATAATCACTACCAATTAACAACCTAATAAAAGGAGAAACAAAGAAACTTTTTTTTGGCATATATGCATTTGCAAATATAAAAATTACATAAATATTCATGCAAAGTTAGTATATATGTAGATGTTTATCCTTGGTACCTTATTCTTTTTAGATGATGTGCCCTTGACAAGATATCTATCTGAAAATCTTACGTAAAGAGTTAGAGAATTTGACATGACCAAATGTTAAGTAATTTGCGAAAGTATTTGCGTGATTTCGGATGTTAATTTGTAGAAAAATCTTCTGAAGAGTTCTCCCTAAGAATGGGATGCCGTTGCCTTTGAATTTTCCGGCCTCCAATTGGACTTTATTTCATTTGATTAACAAATGTTTCAAAATCCAATTCAAATCCAAGAAGTAAGGAGAATGATATCGATGGACGCGTATTTTTAAGTGACTGATCAGATACGTTGTTGTATATTACTAAATTTAGCTCACAAATATACAATGGCTAAATAATAAACTTAGTTATCAACTTATCAATATTAAAATTAGCTTTGCTTTTAACATGGATCGCCTTATAATAGATGGTTGAATCTCCAAGACTGTTGGCGAGATTACTGGCTAAAAAGAAAAAAAAAATTAAATTAAATTAACAAAGAGAGGTTCATTCAAGTTGCCTTCAAAAAAAAAAAAAAAAAAAAAAAAAAGACACTAATTAACTATTCGTGGAATAAAAAAATTTAAACCCTCAAGTTCGCTTGAGGAACCAACAACAAAACTTTTGTTTTCACCCATTGTAATATCTATGCAGGAAGATACCTTTTAAATACTGTCAATTAATTTTCTAGTAGCTTTATTCAGCAGTATTTATGTTATGACGTATGCACAAATAAAAATAAAATTAATACACGATTACTATACAAAAGTAAATTTCAAATATACGATAAAATAAAAACAGATTTACATAAAAAAAAAATACAGAAAAATAATCAAGGACGAAAAAGAAGAGTTTTACTATATATATATATAATTATAATTATTTTTTATTTCGTCGCTCGATCAAAAGAAAAAAAAATAAATATTTTTAACAAATTTTTCTTAGCGGATCCGATCTGTAATACGGGGGCTCTGCCCCCGCATCGGCCCGAGCCCTCCGCTTTCGTAAGAGACATTCAATTTCTTTTTTCAAAAAAAAATTAAAATTTTATAGTCGTACCGCGAAGTCGAATATATATATACATGACATTCTAATTTTTTTAAGAGTCATTTATTCTAAGACTACTCTCCTTCTAACACGCTTAACTCTTTTGCTTTTTAAATCTAATCACCACCCAAAATACTACTATAACAAGATTAAAAGATTTAGTCCTATTATACTTATTATACCATATATAAATAACTAATCTAAATTTTGGACTAGTCTTAGCTGATCTTGTAGGAAGCTATATTCCACCCACAACAGTCATTAATTAGAGAGTTGTGCTCTATCCGTTATATAATTTTCGGTTTGTAATTGGCTCTGATGCTAATGGTGACGCTCCAACTTTCTAAAAAATCATACATTCTTAATTAAACTACTCTAACTTTAGAACATTTAACCTTCTTAACCTGTTGGATCTAGTCATCACCCAAAATCTGGACTAAGAAGTTTAGTCATATTATAACTTATACATAGAACTAATCCGAATAATATATATCTCATATAATTATAACGTAAGGAATCAATCTTGTCATTAATTAGAAGAAGTGTTGATTTTGGTTACTAATTACTAAGTTTAATGAGATTCAACGGATCTTAGTCGTTTCATACTAAAGATGGTTTCATTTGATAAACTAATTAAGCCTAATTAAATAACCCTATCAGAATCCCTATGAATCAATCTATGACCCCTTCAACACTTTTGTGTGGCTTTAATTGACGCTCCTTTTGATCTGAGAAAGCTTTGAGCCGAAAGTGATCAGTAGCCATTAATTTGTCGGCCCCGCCCCTTCCCTCCCACTGGATGCGCCGGAAATTTTGTTTACAAAATCTTTTAAAAGTTTTAATGAGCAGAAAAAGAGAGCTCTCCAAATATGAAAAGAAGAATTTTTTTTTTTAAAAAAAAAAAAAAAAAGTCACGCATGCGTCACACTACACGTCATCACTCCTGGTTATCCATCTAACTCTTTCTCAAATTTTGATAAACTAAAGTCAATTAAGTCACATGTAAAATTGTAAAAGATTTCGATTAAAAAAAATTAAGTCAAAAATATTTTGTTATAGCAAGTTGACATAAGATAAAAAAAAAAGTAAATTAAAAATTATTATTTTTTAAATAAAATATCGGTTATAAAAATAATTTTATTTTTTCTGGTGATGAAAGATACACAGACCGTTCTCAACGCAAGTGGCAACAACTGGTCGAGTTTTCAAGTTCAAAACTTAATTACTTTATATTTTTAATTAAATTTAATAAAGTCGATAGCATATTACCAATATTTTTTTGAAAAAAAAAAAGGATAAAGTGTGCACGAACTTTCTCAACTTTAGCTCTTTGCAAATTTGACGATTACATCTCCTAAGCTTTTTTAAATAATTTAACGGCCCTTCTTCTCAATTTAAATTATTAATTATACAATAATGTTGACCGTATGTATATATAGTTTTATAAAGCATTAAAATATAAGCGAATTTAATTTTTGTACTGTACTACGTAAAAAAATAATAATAATAATTAAATTTTGGTTCAACCTATTATTCAATCCTAATCATCCTAGTTTAATTATCAAAATTGCAAGAGTACACAACATACAATCCAATCAAAGCGACTATATAATCAATAAATTCACTTAAAAAGAATGATCTATTAAACAATTTAATAAAATTTTAAAAAATATAGTTACTAAAATTAAAAGTTCAGCAGCCTATGTGCAAATTAGCAGAAGTTCGTAGGCTCTTCAAACATTTTTTCCCAAAAAAGGGCAAAACAGAGTCTGAACGCATGAACTTCACTTTCCAGTTTTTGAGTCTTAAGTTACACGCCACTGCTTCCCTTATTCTACATAAATAACAATTTTTAATCAAAAAGCTTTACATTAATTGCATATAAATACACGAATAAATTTTATTTAACTTATTATTTTGATATATAAAGTCATTATTTTATTTCTAATTAGAATTGTTTTTATTTACATGATATAATAAAATTAGCTTCTAATTAAGTATCCTAAATTGTATAATTAGTTCCGAACAATACTCACTCTTTTTTGTGATCACGCATGCAATAATACAATCCACATATAAAAGTTGTTTTGAACGAAGAAGTTAATGTCAATATCAAAATAGTACTAAAATGTGGAGATTTGCTCGGTACATTGAAATGACCATATTCTCAGTTAGTGAGCTATGCACATCACAAATAATTAAATGAAAAATTATCGCATATGTTACAATAAATGAAAAACTTAATATATGAAGCCTAATAATATTAACAAACTCGTACTAAAGAAGAACTTTGTGGCAATTCCATGTATGTTTTCAGATTTTCAATGAAAGAGAAACTATGTAGTAAGGTCCACTTTGGATGCTGTACCAACCAAGGGCAGAAAAAAAAAAAAAAAATTCGTACTTATCAAACCAACAAATTCTTTTCCTAATTCAAAATTTGTTCTAAAAAAACTAAGCTTGATGATTCAAACAAATTGAAAACACAGAGTGAACGAAAAGAATATAATTTTGTGTTACGCAATCTTTCGAAGAAGCTCCGAGTAGAAAATTATCCACCAACCACGTTGTTAGGATTTGATTAGATTTGTAATTGAATCCTAATTGGATTAAGATAATATTTAAATCTTAAAGAGATAAGTTTGTTAAGATTTAAATATTAATTAGAATAAAAATCTATTTAGACTAGGATTTGGATAGCTTTTGATGTAAGCTATATAGCATATGTGTTATTATTTTAAGGTGGTGTTAAGAAGGATACACCCACGGTGGTGGTAATATCCATGGAGGTGGTGGGGGCTAGAATTTAGCCACACCCATATAGTGGTATCCACACCCACGGTGGTGGTAACACCCAAGGAGGTGGTGGGGGTTAGGATTTAGCCACACCCATAGTCTTCTAGGTTTATAGAAGACGAGAGAAAAGAGCACCCATAGTCTTCTAGGTTTATAGAAGACGAGAGAATGGAGTCTTCTAGGTTTATAGAAGACGAGAGAAGGGTGAGAGAGATTCAGGAGGTAGAAGAAAAGAGAAGTCGGTGCAATTCTTTTCTTAATTAATGAATCTTATTTCATCCGCATATTTTCTTGTTTTGTTTTTCGTCTCTTTGTGGTTGTGCTAATTCCAGTTATGTTGAGAGGACGGATTTTACGGTAAAAATTCGATTTGACGTTTCCGCTGCGGAATCCCAATACTAGACGGTACCGGTGTGGATTGCGGTACCGGAGCGGATTGCGGATTCAGAGAATCTGGTACCGGGGCGAGTACCGGATTTTTCCAACACACTTGAAGCTAACCATGAAGTCATAGCATGTGTGAAAGCTTGTGCCTTAAGCAGTCAAGTATTGGTAGAATATGAGCAAGGTGGTCAAAAATAAATAAATATATGTATAAATAAGCATCCAATCATCATGTGCTCTTTTCCCTCTTCTTAAGGTCTTATGAGAGTAATGCTTCTTAGTTTACCACTATAGACTTTATACTGATCTCCCCCCTAGAGGTGTTGAAGTGTGTAAACTATTGTTTCATTGAGACTACTTTGACATGCTTTCACAAGGCAACTGTATGATAATGTATTAGCTCTAATATTATTTGTTACAAACAGAATATTTTATCAGAAAAAGTAATTAATATTTTGATGTTTCAAGAAATGGCTACTGCTTACCATGTGATTCTGTATGTATATAATATTTTCCCTTTGTTGCTTTTGATTGGGGAACTCATAAAGTGGGAGTACGTATAACCACTAAGTTATTTCAGCATATAGTTTTAAGAAAACATGTAAGCTAATGTTAAATTGCAAAATATATATCAAGACTCTACGGCCAACACATTGCAGTAATGAGCACTTAAAGAAAATAATGTACATATAATATTTCTATAGGTGTTCAAAAAGCTAAAAACGGAACTCTCAAAGTGTTGTCATTTCAGACTAGGACAAATATAAGAACATTCCACATTTTCTGCAACAACATCTACCTCTTATTTGCTGAGGCTTATTGAATTTGCATGGAAACAAATTGAATCAAACACTCCATCTAAGATTGAAAATTAATGGCACATAACAGAAATGACTGCTTAATCTACTGGATTAACACAATGATACACAAACTTACAATTTCCTGCGCAAAAGAAGAAACTCTCCAAGACTGCAAGTAAGAAATATCGAAGCGTACCTTCATTCAGAGCGTCTGCAACTTACCAAGATGCTCCAAGAGAGAAGTAGCTTTGCGCTTTGCTCTGTCCGTGCCACTCTTCGTGAGCTCAGTTAGCGGTATGACGGCGCCGAGTCTACCTATGCAAGCAAGGTTCTCAGCATCTTTCTTGCAAAGTGCGAGCAAAACACCTGCTGCATTCTCCTTGTTTCGCGGCTGACCAGCCCTTAGCAAATCAACCAAAAAGGGGATCATATTAGCCTTGGCTATAGCGGCCTTACACTCTTTGTGGCTCACAAGGACAGATAAAATGGTCAATGCTTCATCAGCCATGCCATCGGCCGATGAATCCTGAAGCATCCCAACTAAAGGCTTCAGAATCCCTGCCTTCACTGCGCGAACCTTGTTTGCTTGGTAAATGCACAAGTTGAAGAGGGCGGTTGCAGCATCCTTCTTTCCTCTTGTACTACCACCTTGTAGCAGACCAACTAAAGCCTCCATTACTCCTTGTGTACTTCCTATTGTAATCTTATTCTCGTCAGTAAGCGATAAGCTAAAAATGGCTGCTGCTGCATTTTCTCTCGCCTCCATGCTACCCATCTTAAGCACTTGGATAATAGGTAGAATAGCCCCCGCCAGTACTATTAGTTCCTTGTTAGGGTCATATATGGATAGGTTCAATAGAGAAGTGACCGCATGTTCTTGGAGTTTGGAATCTTTTGAGGATAAGATATTAACAAGAGCCGAAATAGCTCCAGCCTCAGATAGCAGGATACGGTTTTCCGTGCTTCCTTTTGCCATCGATCGTATTTCAGCAGCAGCAGATCTCTGCTCTTCCAAAGAACTGCTGCAGAGATTGCGAATTAGTGCATCAATAGCCATTCTGTCCCCACTAACCTCATATGAGCCGTCGTTCTTTCTTATCCATCCACTAATAGATTTGCCTGGCTGCTCGATCTTGTTCTTCTCGCACCATTGCATAATTAAGCTTTTCAATACATAGTTAGGGGTCAGAACAAGGTTCTGAAGCCTCTGCTGAGTCTTTGGGCATGTTTGGTTGCCGCAGTCAATCCATCTTTGGATATAAGCCCTGTCATATGTCTGTGTATTTCGATAATTAGATAGTTTGTCTCAGTATTTAACATAGTTTATAGATTTAAGCTTATCGTACATTATAATTTAACCAAATGAATGTTTATGTTGTACCTGGCCTGTGGATACAATAACAGGATCCCTCATCAGTTCTAGAGATATTGGGCAACGAAAATCCTCAGGAATCACCAGAGACTCAGGTTTCTTGGCTTCTTTTGTACTCTTCTTCACCCTGTGAGGGGCTTTGACAGATTTAGTTGAGTCTACAACTTGAGGCTTCTCAAATCTTTCAATTAGCTCATATGCCATTCCCTTATAATCCAGTGTAGACTTCCCATTCAGGTCTACAATAATTTCTTGCAAAATTTGAATATAGTCCCCAATGTTTTCTGTCTCCAATTTCACAGATTCAGTTGACACTCGTCTTTGAATATCTTCACCATGGCAGAATAAAACACCATGAATTTCTGAAAATATATTTACATCAGGAGTCCCTTTCTTCTCCATCCCTCTTCTAAGCTGAGCACGAACCAGCTCGACCTAAAAGCAAGTAACATTAGCCAAGTTCTCGAGAAACTACCTCACGGAAAAGAAGGTTGAATTTCATCGCCCATACCTGTTCTTGGATCTCATCTGATACTCCGAAATAATCAAAAGGTAAGTTTCCAAGAGCCTTCTCCAGCTGCCAAGTCACGTATTTTAACTGCACTGCTATATATTTGCACCTCACATCCTTGATTATAAAAAACTGATACTAGAAACAAAACAAGACTTAAATTGATGAGATTGCCAACTAGTAAAGAATGAAAATTCCGTTAGTGCAACAAGAGACAATGCCGATCTACTATGCCTAACCAGTAATTCTCTACTACCATGGGAAGAACATAAAAGCAATTCAGTCAGACAACATTTTTATGTAGTAGGCAGTGAGGACAATCATCATGTGCCATGAAAGGAGTCAAACCCTGACAAAAGAACAGAAATGGAAGAAAGAACTAAAGAGAATCAATATACAGAAGAGGATACTATAACTACAGATACATGAATTAAGTTTATTCTACTGTTATGTTCAATACAATACATGTCATCTCATCTCTCTTAAATAGTTGACTGGTATGTTCATGGAAGGAATACCTACTGTACTTCATATACAAAAGGTAATCAAGCCAGACAATGGTTTATTCATCAATGATCTAATAATGCAAACGAAATGAAATTTCCATGAAATGTCTGAGGGCCTCTCATGTTGTACAGATCAAGTGCGATTGGAATTTTAGGATCACTAGAAGTTGCATTCGCTGCAGATTAAGTGCTGAAAATCAGCTACTACTATATAGACATATAAAAAAAATACCAACACTTCAATTACTGTAATGATCCAGCCCACTAGCTCTAAGCACTCGTTAGGCTAAAAAAAACTTAAACCCGGTTATTATTACTAGGATTCTCAATCCATATTCTAAATTATAACTATTTTCCATCCGATGTGGAAATATTGGGGCAACATTTACACTAAAGAATCTCAAAAATGGTGTTTGCTATTAGGTAGTATATGGAAACTCATGCAATTGCTTACTATCAACACTAAATTGAACTGACACAGAAGATTCATTGCAACTGCACAAACTATTTCAGTTGATGAGAGGAACTATATCACTAGTAGTAGTATGAATGCACCTTGTCCACGAAATGTGATGCCGAAAACCAAAAACACGAAAAGCCAACCAAGTGTTCACCAAAATTCCCCAAAGAAGATTTAGTTTATAAGAGGCAACTACTTCAGAATCTGACATCGAGCGCCCAATAGTTGGTGTACACATGGAAAGTGAACGAATTGTAGACTCACAGAGGCGGCATTGTCTAAATGCAGCGGCGGCGAAGGCGGATGTGATAGGCCGAGGAGGAGGAACCTCTTCGCCGTCTCCAACGCCCGAAGCAGCTCCTCTAAGCACAACATCGGATCCACCGCCGAAGACGAGGCCTCCGCCGCCTCCGCCGTGGCCCCTTTTCCGCCGAGGAACTCCACAATCTCGTCGAGGAGGTGGGAGAGGAGCGAGACCTTGCGGGCGAGACGGAGGCGCTCGGCCCCGAGCTCGCCGTAGGAGGCGGCGGCGGCGGCTGCGGCGGCTGTGCCACCCCCGCCGAGCGCCGAGATCTCCCGAACCGCGCGCGCAAGCGCCGCAGTCGCCGCCGCCGCCGCCGCGGCGCGCATCTCCGACGAGGACGACGCCAGTGGGATCGGGGCGGCGCCGAGGCCGCGTGCGCTCGAGGAGGTGGCGCGGTGCTGGAAAATGGAGCGGAGCGTCCAATGTCAACATCGTTAGGTAGAAATACGTGGGAAGGAGAAAGAGATTCTCGGGAGGATACAACGAACGGGAATAAAGAAAGAAAGAAATGATTAAAATGTATGGATAGTCCCCGCACTATCCCGATATTCTGATTCTCTCCATTTGCTTTCTATAGATAGAAAAATGCTTTGGTTATAAACTTTCACATAAACTAACTATCGTTTATATACATAAAACCCAAAAGTTTTACAAAATTTCCATTTAGTATCTAATTATTCAAAAAATATATATATTTATCATTGCCTATAAAGATAATATTCTGGAAATTTAATCCTAGTGTTCTAAAACATTCAAGTAAAAAATATATTTCCTACTTTTGGTGCTAAACGCCGAAAGCAAAGTATAATCCAATCGGCCGATAGAGTGAAGACGCGTTTGATGACGCTGAAGAATAAGGAGGCCGAGCCGGTTGATTCACAGATCAGCTAAGTACAATCACGCAGGGAACAGCTAATTAATTGAATCATGAGGTGCCACGTGTAAGTAGGTGGGCCGTGGTTAGTGGATCTAGTGGGCCCAGAAGGAAACTGGGCCGAAAGAGCCCGAAGAAGACTTGTTTAATCGATGGCTGTTGTGTTTGGAATGGATGGAGAAGCCACAGTGTGGAAGACAGGCCAAGAAGATTCCAGTCTCTGTTCACTTACTACAACTGGATGTCTTTCTGCTTCCATATCTGTATCCAAAGTTAGTCTGTTGTTGTTCGCATCTTTAATTTTGCGTCGTTGATTTCCGCCCTTCTGAATTGACCCGCCGAATTGATCAGAGTTTTCTAGAATACAAAAAATTAGTATTTTCAAAGTTTGGCCCCGGTACGATTGCCTGACACTACTACTGCTACTCAATAAAATGCTTTATAATAATTGCTATTTAAAAAATAAGTTATATTAAAATATATCTAATCTAAACATTTTTTAGTAAAATCATAAACTTCGACACAAGTTTTATACAGTTTCATTCCGTAAAGGGTAGATCAAATGCACATTTAGAATCTAAAGCAGATCAGAGTTGATATATACAAGAAATTTAGATCATAAACTTTTTAAGAAGCTTTGCTTTGAAGGCTTAGAATCTCAAATTTAGTAGCTGCTGCAACAAGCTTTGTAACTATTGTCTTTACTGTGCATCTTTGATTGAAACTGCTAGCTTTCCCTAAATGCAAAGGCAGTTATGTGGGCAAAGCAGCCCTTAATAAAAATTGCTACATTGGTGGGCGGTGGTCCTATGCGGTCTAGCTGTGTCGGTGATGCTCCATTAATGCAACATGAATGAGATGAGTTGAGCTCGTGGGAGCAATTAGGAACTTATCGTACAAATATTTATAAACATAAATTATTCTTAAAAAAATTGATGAATTATGAGTAACACTATAATTATATTCTCTAAAAAAGCATTACAGTAATTACAGCGAATAAAAGTTACATCTTATTTACGTTCATGTAGACAACACACACTACAACAAAATTAGGTTATAGGGACATATATTTGTGACATTATCTATGTTCCATCCATATCCAAAATTAGGTTATAGGGATACATTTTTGGGACACATTACAAAAATGTGTCGCTATATACCTTAGCGACGGCACATATAGCAGCACTAACCATAAGTGTCGGTATTTTTGCTAGCGATATTTTTTTTAAATTTTAGAAATACTTAAAAATATCGCTATAGCATAATTTTATTATAGTGACAAATTAAAGTGACAAAAACCGCGGCGCAAATAGACAATCTCACTTTGAGACTGTTCTGGCCAAATTTTTGGTCCATTATCATGAGCTAAAAAAAAAAGAAAAAAAAAAAAAAACACATGGTTTTTGGGCGAGCCATTTGCATTACATTACAATTGTAAGCGTTAATTGTTAAAGAAATAGAGTTTTGGAGGTAAATAAACGTATAAAAGTTTTTCAATACAAACATAGACATCTAAAATTTATATATTTTAAAGTAGATTAAAATGGTGAAATATTTATGGTGTTTAGAAAATGATTAATAATTAACTATTTTTTAAAACCGATAAATCATCCATCCCATTCACATAGCTAATATTTTTTTCTACATGAGAACTTTTTAAAAATGTATAAAAATAATTTATCAATTCTAAAAGCATTACAAATAATTTAAATATTTTGAATTGAAAAATGAACAATTGGTTGCACTTAGCAATTAATTAATGATTCGGCCACCACTTAAATCTAATTTTGTAGACAAATTTATTTTATAATTAAAATGCATTTACAAGCGTATAAAAAAAAAAAAAAAAAAAAAAAAAAAAAAAAAAAAAAAAAAAAAAAAAAATCCTCTGCGGGTCAAAATGAACGGTCACCAATTCGCCCAATTATGAGATGGGGCCTGCACATCACCCAATTATGAGCCCGCTTGCTGTCCAACGAAATAAATCGTTTTATTTAAAGCTGATAAATACTTACAAGTTACAAAATATGCACCTGCTGATGATCTGTTCGTACGCTATTAATATGCTAAATAAATAGTATTTATTATTAATTCTTTAGCCTTTAAACATCTTAGTAGGTAAAATAGGATTCATTCAATACTAAAAAATTGATAGTAAATAGGATTTATTTATTATTTATAGTACTTTAATTAATTAATAGTTTATAAACATAACATAATTTTAATTTACTCATTCAAGATGCGCTGATCAACAAAAGTATCAGTGGTGGCTAACTTCACAGTAATTTGGAACAGGCTTGTTTGGTTGGAGATGAAGCGGGCTCACGAGTGCCATGCATGCATGTCTTTACCAAGCATACAGAAATTCTGCAGTTCTCTTATCCCAAAAACATTCCTCAGCTTCCCTTTTAGTTAGCAAAGTAGAAATTAAGGCAACAGTTCAAAAATTTAGAGATTTTTTTTTTATAATGATCGATTTTAGTTATAATAATTGTTAGTTAGCCAAGTTAAGTCTATGACTATAACAGTATAGCTTCGTAGCTTGGAGTCTCACTTCTATTTGCAGCGAGAATCTGTTCAGATAATTTTAACACATTAAAAAATTTATTATTATTTGCTACCGATTATTATTAGATTATTATTCTCATAAGTAATTCTAGTCGATAGACCAAACGAGATACAATTGTTGTATTCTAAAATTTTAAAAATTAATATAAATATATTATGGGTAGAGCTAAAATAAATTCATTATTAATAATTGATACTAGCAAATTTTATATATTTTACAAGCTCTAGAAAAATCATGTTACTAGTAGGTCACATTTATCATTGCCCGAAAGAGTGGATGCAAATTAATTGATCAATTTTTTCTCAATGGTTCGAGGACCTAGTTCTATTATTGGAATATAAACCCTGCGGGCCCAGATCCATTTATTGGCTACTTGCTATCTTAAAAAGAGATGGATCTTCAAATTTGGAACCAATTGTTTTCAAAAATATTATATATATATATATATATATATATATAGAGAGAGAGAGAGAGAGAGAGAGAGAGAGGGGTCTGGCTACTATATTTTTATAAGTAAAATTTTTTCGTACTTATAAATTTTCATCTCTTTGATGAAGGAATGTGCGGTTAGAATTATAATAGTTTATAAAATTTTTACTATTTTTTCAATAACCTAATAAATTCTAATGAGACCACAATCATCCAAACCGTACATTATTTCATCTAAAGATAAAAAAATTATGAGTATCAAAAAATTTATATTCATAAGAGTATAGTAGCCCACGCTCTCTCTCTCTCTCTCTCTCTCTCTCTCTCTCTCTCTCTATATATATATATATATATATATAAAATCACATTACCAAAAATTCGAGAACCCTCTAGTAACGCATTTACAATACCAAAAATTCGAGAACCCTCTAGTAACGCATTTATGGCATTATTTATTGGCATTGCCAGAGGATCTGAGTAAGTGCAGGATCTACCCAGAAACAGTAAAATAACAGTGAAAAGACATAAGTGATGAAGTTCACACAAACCGATACGAAAATGACATATCTGTACACCCAGAAAAATGGAACAGTATGATTATTATTACGATGTTGAATTTCACAGTTATATTTCTACTCGAAGCAGAGAGTCACTTCTCTTATTTTTCTATTTCCTTATATACTTTCCTACTTTTGCTCTGAGAAATAATGAATGAGAGCTTTATGTCTAAGGGCTAAAACTAAAAAATAAAGCAAATAGGGTAAATGCCTATTTGCTTGTACGCCGTCTCCTTTGTTTGATTGAGCTAATTTAATTCACATCTTTTATGTCCATTTGGGATATTTAAATAGATATCATATGTATCTATATATCAAATTAAGTAGAGAAACTTATTTCTAATTATGAATCAAGCATATATATATATATATATATATATATATATATATATATATATATATATATATATACACACACGTAATTTTTTAAAAATATTGCGGATCATATTTATTAAATTATATTTTCATGTTAAACATGAGGTACCCTTAATTAAACAGCGTGACCTGTTTGTAATTAATTAAGTAACTTTCTGGCAGTGTCATAGCTAGATCGATGATGGCAACACCGCACCAGCGCTCCTGAGCAGAAGAGTGCGCACAGACACAGCAGGAACCAATTTTGTGGTCATTAAATTTTCGCCAGCAGCGCCATTTGAACTACTCAGCCGTTCACATTAACTTCCTCCAGGCCCACAACTCTAAAGTCGTCTTTAAATTTCTCCCCCCCGCCAACACCAACGCCAGCTCGCATTGCAACAACAATTAGCAAACACTACTACCACATACTTCATCAATCACACGGCTACACTGCTTCACTACTACACCGCACCGCACTGCACTGCACTGCACTGAACTGCAGCAGCAGCAGCATACTAAGAAAGAGAGAGATCTAGCTAGCCGGAAGGGCAAGAGATCGATGGCCAGGGATCCTCCGTTGCCGCCCTTCTTGAGCTCCGTAAAGCTCAAGTACGTGAAGCTCGGGTACCAGTACTTGGTGAACCACATCCTGACCCTCCTCCTCATCCCGCTGATGGCGGGGATCTGCGTGGAGCTGGGCCGCCGCGGCCCGGCGGAGCTGGTGGCGCTGTGGGGCCACTTCCGCGACCTGGAGCTGGTGCACGTGCTCTGCGGGGCGTTCCTTTGCATCATAGCGGGGACGGTGTACGTGCTGTCGAGCCCGCGGGCGGTGTACCTGGTGGACTTCGCGTGCTTCCGGCCGACGAGCGACTGCCGCGTGCCCTTCGCGACGTTCCTGGAGCACGCGCGGCTGCTGCCCTACTTCGACGAGCGGACGGTGCGGTTCATGGTCCGCATACTGGAGCGGTCGGGGCTGGGCGAGGAGACGTGCCTGCCGCCGGCCAACCACTACATCCCGCCGCAGAGAAGCATGGCGGCGGCGCGGGCGGAGGCGGAGCTGGTGATCTTCTCGGCGGTGGACGAGCTCCTGGCGAAGACGCGGGTGAAGGCGAAGGACATCGACATCGTGGTGGTGAACTGCAGCCTCTTCTCGCCGACGCCGTCGCTGTCGGCGATGGTGGTGAACCGGTACGGGCTGCGGAGCAACGTGCAGAGCTTCAACCTGTCCGGGATGGGCTGCAGCGCGGGCTGATCTCGGTGGACCTGGCGCGGGACCTGCTGCAGGCGCGGCGCGACGCCTACGCGCTGGTGGTGTCGACGGAGATCATCACCCCGAACTACTACACGGGGATGGAGCGCGCCATGCTGCTGCCCAACTGCCTCTTCCGCATGGGCGCCGCCGCCGCGCTGCTCACCAACCGCCGCGCCGAGCGCGGGCGCGCCAAGTACCGGCTCTGCCACGTGGTGCGCACCCACAAGGGCAGCGACGACGGGGCCCACCGGTGCGTGTACCAGGAGGAGGACGCGGACGGGACGGTGGGAATCCGACTGTCCAAGGACCTGATGGCGGTGGCCGGGGAAGCCCTCCGCGCCAACATCACCACCATCGGGCCCCTCGTGCTGCCGGCCTCCGAGCAGCTGCTCTTCCTGCTCTCGCTCGTGGCCCGCAAGGTGTTCGGCCTGCGCTGCAAGCCCTACATCCCGGACTTCCGCCTAGCCTTCGACCACTTCTGCGTGCACGCCGGGGGCAGAGCCGTGATCGACGAGCTGCAGAAGAGCCTGCGCCTGCGGGACGAGGACGTCGAGGCCTCGCGCATGGCGCTGCACCGCTTCGGCAACACCTCCTCCAGCTCCCTCTGGTACGAGCTCGCCTACATCGAGTCCAAGGGCCGCATGCGCCGCGGCAACCGCGTCTGGATGATCGGCTTCGGCAGCGGCTTCAAGTGCAACAGCGCCGTCTGGCGCTGCCTCCGCACCGTCCGCGGCCCCGTCGACGGTCCCTGGGCCACCTGCATCCACCGCTACCCCGTCCATGTCCCCGACGTCGTCAAGCTCTCCTGATTCATTATTAATACTCCCACCCCTCCATCCGATCGTCATCAATTAATTAATTAAGCTCTTCGATGATCATCATCATCATCATCATTATCATCTTATCAATTTATTAATAATTTCCATCCGATCTTAATTAATTAAGCTCTTCGATGATGATGATCATCATCATCATCTTATCAATTTATTAATAATTACCACCAGCTAGCTGCTAGCGCATGCACTATATATATATATATATATATATATATATATATATATATATATATATATATATATATGCATGCTGAGCAGATCGATCATCAGTCAACCAGAAAAAAAAAAAAAAAAAAAAAAAAAGTCGTACGTTATCAGCGTAATCTCTCTCTCTCTCTTTCTCTACGTGCATGCCACATTAACCCTAAATATTAAACGTACGTACCCCTTGCTAGCTTGCTATACGTACATCCCAGCCGGGAAGGATCCAGGATTACCAACTAATTTATTCCTTTTTTAATTATTTTAATTAGTAAAAAAAAAGAAAAAAAAAAGGAGGAGAGTGATATATAGAAATTGTGGGGGAAAAAAAAGATTGTAGAATTATTGTTATAAGCAACATGATATAATTCTTTTACCTAGCTGGCTAGTAGCGTTGTTATCGACCCGTCCGTGTTCTTATCTTCCGAGAAAACACTTGCTTAATTAATTTGCTTGTTGGGTTCATGTTTTATCTAGAATATCTTTGCAGAAATAAATATTATTGGTATTATTCAATATATATATATATATATATATATATATATATATATATATATATATATATATATATATCCTTCTGATAGAAAACATGCACAAACATCAATTTTATAAAAATATTTACATAATTTTACATATTTATGTGATATATAAATAATTTTTTTTTATATTTTATTAATGAAAAAATTTATTACCTCTATTCATACAAGAAAAATACTTATTGTATATTACGTACAAACAAAAATATATCTTATATTTTATTTATTTTAAAAAATAATAAATTTTATTCGATATTTCAAAATAATAAATAAAAAAAATATTTTATACTGAATAAAATATATATCATATACTCTAAATAGGATGTGCCTATAGTATTACTCTTTATATATACCATGAAGAAAAAATTCCTAGCAGTACTGCATCTCGTATTTATATCTCTACCGTCCAATAAATCATGAAATTACTCAAAGATTTACAGGTTTAAAATTAAAGCGCTAAATATAAAACGGGTACGTAGATCATAATAGCTAGGGTACCTAGTTACCCCTATATTTTCTTATAAATGTGAGGATGTGTCTTGTCACAAACTTCATTCATTTGTACGTCGACTTTAATTGTGTACGTATGTTACGAATTTATAAGAGGGATGTTATAAGAGGGATTCTAGGTGTACATCGTTTTATGGGTATGGGTGTACATTCTACATCCTATTTTATTCTGAAATAAATATTATTTTATTTATCACATCGAGTGACGATTAAAATTTATTTCATTTCAGAATGAGGTGAGGTGTAAAATATACACTCTAAAAAAAATGTATATTTATATATACCCAATTTATAATTTGTGAGTGAGTGAGAGAGAGAGAGAGAGAGAGAGAGAGAGAGAGAGATCTGTTATGTTAAGATTTGATTTGGTTTGTAGTGTGTGTGTGTGCGCGTGTGTGTGTGAGTGAGTGAGTGAGAGAGAGAGAGAGAGAGAGAGAGAGAGAAAAAGAGAGATCAGTTATGTTAAGATTTGATTTGGTTGGCAGCTGAATCTTAATTGAATTAAGATTATTATTTAAATAAAATTAATTTGTTAAGATTTAAATATTAATTAAAATAAAATTTTATTTAGATTATAATTTAAATAATTTTTTAATATAAATTGTAAATATAGCATAAATATTATTATTTGACGATAATAATATCCATAAAAATTGTGAGAGTTAGAAGTTAGTCATGTTCATATATTTGTGCTTATACCTATAGTGATAGTAACATTCATGAGGATTGTGGGACTAAAATTTAGTCACATTCATATATTGATGGTTATATTTATGGTAGTGTTTACACCCATAAAAATGGTAGAGGTTAAAATTTAGTCATATCCATATGACATGAATAAGAAGTCTATAATTTTGGATGCACATACGGGTGCATTCAAAGAGAGATCTGTGTTCGAGTTTTATAGAAAGCGAGAAAAGAATAAGAGAGATTCAGGAGAATGACTCAGATTGAAGCTATCTTATTGCAGAAGAGGAGTCGGTGTAATTATTATTTTTGTTAATGAATCTTATTTTATCCGTATATTTTCTGTTTTAATTTTTTTTTTTTTTTTTTTTATGGTTGTATTGGTTCCAATTATATTAAGGAGACAAATTTAAGATAAAAATATGATTTAACGTTTTCGCTGTGGAATTTTAATATTAAACGGTACCGGCATGAATTGTGGTATCGGAGCAGATTACAAATTCACAAAATTTGGTACAGAAGGAGTACCAATTTTCCAACAAAGATCAATTGTTCTTTTGTACGAGCAGGTTCGATCGATGTAGTTTAATTAATAATTAGTGTCGAATATATCTACTTTTGTATATCTAATTAAATGGCTGATGCATGTGTTTGTTAGTTGTTAACAGCAAAATTTTCGACCCAAATACATGCTCTGAGTTGAACCTAGTTTGTGTATATATCTAAATAGTTGGTAAAGTTGAATCATGCCCATAGTCCACGATGGCAATAAGTCGATATCAATACATGTCGAAACTATCAACTTCTCTCACGCTCGATAAGAAGAAGGCAAAACAAGTCGTGCTTATGTTCTCAACTGATAAAAACAAGGGTCATAAATCAACTATTTATTGAATACCAATATTATAAATACTGTTATGACTGTTTTCAAATTTGTAGTTTTACTTAGCTCTCGTTCATTTAATTCGGCCCATAAGATCGATGTTTCTCATAATTTAACACATCACTAATATAGCTAAAACAAAGAATAATTAAATTGCCTTTTAACCATTTTAAACTTTTTTTTTTTTTTTTTTTTTTTTTCAATTTGGTTCTTAACTATTTTATTCTTGTAACCAAGTATTAACAATTTTCAACTTAATTATAACTGTGTATATCAGAGCTGATCAATATTCCTTTACTTTTCTATTTCTATTTAATTTGTTTATGATAATATAAATTAAATATCTATATTTTTACCATATATTTGAGCTCAAATTTCACATTTGGAATTATACATATATCTTGAAATGCAAATGGTTAAATTAATCTTATCTCCTAACTCTCTTTTTTTTTTATATATATATATATATATATATATATATATAAGATATATAGAGAGAGAGAGAGAGAGAGAGAGAGAGAGAGAGAGAGAGAATTCAGCTTATATATTTTTTAAAGCGCAAGTCAATTTATACCAAAATTATATTATAACGACACTTTTAAATGTTTCTAAAATCTGAAAAAAATGTGTCACTAGCAAAAATACCGGCACTTATAATTAGTGTCTCTATATGTGCAGTCGCTAAAATGTATAGCGACATATTATTATAATGTGTACCAAAAATGTATCCCTATAATCTAATTTTGAATATAAATGAAATATAGATAGGACACTTATACAAAAGTGTCACAATAATGTGTCCCTATAATCTAATTTTGTTGTAGTGATTTGTATTGGAATTTGTATTATTATAAAGTCAACTAAATAGAGAGAAAGAAAAAATAAAAAATACAAATCCCACAAATCTAATGTTAAAAAATTCACAAGTATTGATAGACTTGTGCTTTTAAAAACAAATAAACTCTACTCTCTCTCTCTCTCTCTCTCTATATATATATATAGAGAGAGAGAGAAAGAAAGAGAGTAGGGTTTATATATTTTCAAAAGCACAAGTCTAAATATGCTTGTAAATTTTTTATCATTAGATTTGCATTGAGATTTGTGCTATTTATTTTTTTTTTTTTTCTCTTTACTTAATTTTATAATAGCACAAATTTTAATGCAAATTTAATGTTAAAAAAATCACATGCATGATTTAACTTGTGCTTTTGAAAATATGTAAGCTTTACTCTCCTCTCTCTCTCTCTCTCTCTCTCTCTCTCTCTCTCTCTATATATATATATATATATATATATATATATATCATGCATGTACAGGAAACTGTTGGAAATGTTAAATTATTTGTAAACCATTTATAATATAAGGAAAGCATTGTTACGTTGGGGATCACAGTGTAAGGGCCCAGATATTTATGAATCCTTTGTAAGTACCTAAGCGCAATATTTAGGGCGTCTCGATTAACCTAATTATAGAAAGCTAGTATAGGTGTTACGTTGGGAGTAAATAATATTTAAAATAATTAAAATATATAATTATTAAAATTAAAAATTTAAAAAATATAAAAAAATAGTTATAAAGTAGTCTTATATATATATTTTTACTAATATTTTTTTAACTTTTAAAGTTAAATTATATTAATAATTTTATTTTAAAATTCAATCAAATTTTTAGTTTTGATTGATATTTTATTAAAAAAATTAACTTAATAATTTTTTAACTAAAAAGTTAAAGTTGGAAAACTTATTTCAAATTTAAGAATTAGTGAAAGTATTTTTATTGTGTTAAAATTGATGGGAGGCTAAGAAAATATTATATATACTTAGTGTATATTAATACTTCATACACCACAATTTATATTAAATGATTAATATTCTAATATCAAAATTTAATTAGATATATATGATATACAAAATTTAATAATTTAAATTATATTTGATGAATTAATTTTAAAATTTTTATTAAAAGATTTTAGGCATCTGGTGTATATACAAATATATATACTTGTGAAAGAATGTTGAATAGAATTCATTTGTAATTTTAAAACAGAGAATGAATTTCTGCTTGCATCTGGTACATACGAATATTCTATACACTATATATAATATTAGATAATTAATAAAATATTTGATAATTAATATTATAAAGTAAAATATGATATAATATATATAATATGAAATATTTAAAAATTTATATACTATAAAATTTTATTTTAGATATATATTTTAAATTTGTTTTATGGTACAACAGGTTCATCCAAATATTTTTAATAATATGTGGCAACTTTTTATTTGGATTGTGCGGCAAGGATGGCCTCTTAGAGAGAAGCATAGCCAAACGGTCAAATAACACTCATAATTTTAAAAGAGAAGAAATTTTTGTTTTCACCGGATGCATACCAATATTCTATACACTAAATATTTGATAATTAATATTGTAAAGTATAATATGATATAATATATATAATATGAAATATTTAAATAATTTATTGTATTATAAAAATTTATTTTAGATATATATTTTAAATTTGGTTTACGATACAGCGGGCGCATCCAAAAATTTTAACTAATATGTGACAACTTTTTATTAATTGTGCTTTAATGGCAAAACGTGGTCTCTTAGAGAAAGCCTATCCAAACTGTCAAATAATATATGTATAGATGCCTTAAGAGTCATTTTATATTTCGAGGTGAATTTATTTTTTTAAAAAAATTAAAGAACATAACATGTTTTCTTTAATTACCTAAAAAACACTATTTCTTTCAAAATATATGTATGTATGGACCTTGAGTAACTAATTGAACCGAAAAAACATATACAAATAGCTCTTTCTATAATAGAGTTCGAGGAAGGATTGCATGTGCATGTTTATTTAAAAGGGACTTTCAATTTTAATTATTAATTTAATTTATACTCTTAAATTTAATTGCTCGAAGTAATAGCTAATGGTACTATATTACAAGTACTAGATAAAGAGCATGCATTTGGATTTTGGGGCCCTCATAACAACATTTTTCGACTACCAATTTACTGGTGATTGGATAAAAGTTTAAATGGTTGACACTAAAATGAATTCAAATACTTATGCTTAAGCTTTTATGTTTTTATTTTTTTTTTAAAAAGAGAAAATTATCATGCTATGCTTATTTATTTATTTTTAAAAAATAAATTTAACTGAAAATATGAAGTAATTAGACTTAGACTTTTATATTAGTACGAGTTTTAATAGGCATGTCATATTGCTAAGCCTAAGCAGATTTTTAGCTGGGATGGTGTTTCTAACAATTGTATCAAATTAAATGCCGAATTTTAAACAATTTATATAACTCCAAAAATTGAATTGAGAGGTTCAAACTCTTTTTTTTTTCTTTTTTTTTTTAAAAAAAACACAAAAGTTGCTAACAAATGTTCCAACTAGCTAGAGACACCTTACCAGCCGTCTAGTGTTTGTTAGCGATGTGAATTCGATTATATCATTAATATAAATACACAGATAATAATTATTACTGATTAACGAACAACCACCTGCAATCATTCATATCATTAATATAAATAATTAAATAATTCAATATATATACAAAAGATAGTGAAAAATAATTACAAATAGAAAATAGTAGAAAAGATGACGAAAATAAATATTAAAATATAAATTATATATAAAATATAAAAAAAAAAATTTATTTCTTATCTAACTCTATTAAGTTTTTTAACTCATAATTTATTAAATTTTGATAAAAAATAAATATATTTGAAGATAAAAGAACTTTTAAAAAGATAAATTTAATAATTTAAGTTTTATAAGAAAATATTTGCTATTTTATATTTTTATTAAAAATTATATATATGCAATTATTTTTATTATTAAATATTAAAATTTAATTATTATTATTATATTAGTAAATGTTAGCAAGTGGAAGGAAAGAAAGTGTGTTGGAGTGGGTGGGGAGAGAAAGAGAGAAAGACAGAAAGGGGCATTGGAGAGCGAGAGGGATTCACTTTCATAATTAATATGTAAGTATTATTAATTTATTATTTTTTACTATAATAAAATTAGGTTATAATAATATATTTTTATAATATTTTTTTATAAATATTTTATTTATATTTTATTTATATTTAAAATTAGGTTATAGAATATATTTTTGAAAGATATTACAGTAATGTATTACTGTACACCCTAACTACTGCACATATAGCGACACTAATAACAAATATCGATATTTTTTTTCAAAAGTATTTTTTTAAAATTTTAGGAATATTTAAAAGTATTGCTATAATATAGTTTTGTTGTAATATTTTCTAATTTGAGGTTATATTATAAATATTTTTTTTTAAAAAAAATTAGATTGATTATTTTTTTTAAAAAAAAAACTAGACATGAGTACAAGATATTAATTTAAAATAATTTAAATTTAAATTTAAGAGCTCAAATAACAAATATCAAATCGTTTGCCAATAATAGTAACTATAGTAGGCAAACGATGCAATCAACTAATTGTTGATGTAATTCTCCAATTGGCCATAATTTATTTTACAGGTAAATTTTGCTATCTCAACATTAATTGAATACGTAATTTTCTAGAACGTCCCAATTTGCTAGCCCGACTAATAAATTGGCAATAAAATCACATGATCTCCCTTTCTACTTCGTTTCACTTTAATCTGTTCCAATCATAGAATTCACTTATTATGATTTTTTTAAAAACAAGCAACATGCTTTGATTTTTTAGAAAAATTTTGTATGTATTATTAATATATATAAAGCTGCGCTCCTATAATATCTATGGTATTAGAGTTTCTTATTATAGCATCATTTTTAAATTTTAAAATATTCAAATCAACTATCCACGTCATTCAAATTGATCTAAAATATTTTAAAAAAAATAAAAAAAAATTATATTTTTTTTGATATAATTTACTTTATAATTTAATTATTTTAAAATTATTAATTTTTAATGAATATTATGATGAGCTTGTAGTTTAACAGTGTAAAAAATATAAATTTATTCTAATTTTGATAAAAAATATTTTAAACTATATAGATCAAGGTAGACATACTTAATATTGAATTCAAAAGTTTTATTTTCAAATTTTAAAAATTATTTAATTTTGTTTGTTTTGATATGATTTATTTACTTAGTAAACGATATTGAAAAAATTAAAATTTTATTCCTAAAATCTTTATATATCCTAAATTATTTTTAATCGTTGATTTAAATATTTTAAAATAAAAAATGTGATTATAGTACCGAATCTCTGGTACAAATACCCTTGCAATATAGTAAAAATCATATATATATATATATATATATATATAATTGTGCTCCTATGCTTGTAAAAGTACCAAATTATTTTTGTTTGTGAGTTTTTTATCCTTGGATATAGGAATGTGCGGTTAGAATGATGGTGGGCTCCTTCGGTTTAGTGGATGGTTGGTGGAATAGTATGATCTAAGAGATAGAATTAATCAAAGGATTAAATCTAACGGTAGAGAACTTACAAGCACCAATTGCTTGATGTTTGTACAAGCACAGTAACCGGACTATATATATATATATATATATATATATATATATATATATATATATATATAATATATATATATATATATATATATTATATATATAGATATATATATAATATATATATATATATATATATATATATATATTATATATATATATATATATATATATACCTAGATTGGAAAACTATCGACAGCACTAAGTCATTGGTGCTTCCAATTTTTTAGCCTATGAATTAAGAGATATGCGGTTAGGATGATAGTGGTCCCGTAGGGTTTAGTGGATGGTTGGTTGAATAGTAAAAATTATAGGGGATCACTATAATCCCAAACGCACATTTTTTCATTAATTAAAGGGCTGAAAACTTAGTAGCACCAATTGTTTAGTGCTATGTTAGTATTCCAGTCGATTTATATTATATATATATATATATATATATATATATATATATATCTATATATATATATATAGTGATATAGAGAGAGAGAGAGAGAGAGAGAGAGAGATCAGAGTAGAGCATATAGAGAGTAGAGCTTATATGCTTTCAAAAGCACAAGACAATCCATACTTGTGAATTTTTCACCAATTAATTTGTATTGAGATTTGTGCTTTTTACTTTATCTTTCTCTTTTTTAGTTGACTTTATAAAAACACTAATCCCAATGGTAAAAAATTCACAAGTATGAATTGTCTTGTGCTTTTAAAAGCAGATAAGCTCTACTCTCTCTCTCTCTCTTTCTCTACAAAAATACTAATCCCAACGGCTGGAAACTTGATATCACAAATGACTTGGTACTATCGATAGTATTCCAGCCTAATTAATTATATATATATATATATATATATATATATATATATATATTATATATATATATATTTTGGCCAATGTAGTTTTGAAAGTACTAAAATATTGGCATTATAATAGTTTTAACCCTTGAATTAATTCTAATAGTTTTTTGGATCATACACAATGGTTCACAAATAATTATTATTGTTGACTTTTTATTCAATGACTAAAAGTCAATTCGAATGATTTAATTTTTTAAATATTTTCAGAAACATTCTAGCTCAGTTTAAATAAAAGAGTTTTTTTTTTTTATAATTTGGTCTCTTTATAACGGAGTTGGATTTTATATTTAAGTTGGAATAAAAATTAAATGATAAAAATCTATATTATATATATAATTGTAATATATATATATATATATATATATATATAGAGAGAGAGAGAGAGAGAGAGAGAGGGAGATGAGCGAGTAGGAGAAGAGAGTAGAGCTTATATATTTTTAAAAGTATAAGACAATTTATGTTTATAAATTTTTTATCATTAGATTTGTATTGGGGTTCGTGCTATTATAAAGTTAACTAAAAAAAGAGAAAGAAAAAGTAAAAAACACAAATCTGAATACAAATACAGTGGTAAAAAATTCACAAGTATGAATATGCTTACAATTTTTAAGGCATATAATCTTTACTATATATATATATATATATATATATATATATATTTGATCCAGCCGAATACAAGCAAGGTGACCCTAGCTCGTATTCGGCTCGTTTATTAAACGAGCTGAAAAATTCGGCTCGTATTCGGCTCGTTTACTAAACGAGCGATTCGATTTCGAGCTCATTTCAAGCCAAACGCGAGCTGATTCACGAACAGCGAGCTGGATTGCCACCCCTATATATATCTAGGTTATTATGTTATTAATAGCATCAAATCATTTATACTTTTAAGTTTTTGACCTTTTGAATTAAAAGATGTGTGGCTGAGATGATAGTAGGCCCTAGAGTTTAATAGATAGTTGGAAAAATAGTATGATCTAACGGATGGAAATGATCAAAAGAATTAATCTAACATAAAAAATTTAATAGTACCAAATACTTTGTGCTATCGACAGCATAATAACCGAACTATATATATATATATATATATATATATATTGGTAACTAGGTACTACTATGTTATCGATAACACAAAGTCATTGATGCTTTTAAATTTCTAACCTTTGAATTAAGAAATGTGCGATTAAAATGATAGTAATTTTTTAAAAGGAATAATTGCCTGTGTAACCCTGAAATTTAAAGAAATATCTGATTTATCCCTCTTATTTTTTTCTTTCCAATATACCCTTCATACGTTCCACCGTTATTAAAAATACCCCTACCGTTTCCCTTTGTTAAGTTAAGTAGAGTTAAACTAGAGTTAAATAATAATCGGAGTTGAAAACTATCAGATATACCTATTTTGCCCGGGTTTAGGGTTTAGGGTTTAGTGTTTAGGATTTTTTAGGGTTTTAGGGTTTAGGGTTTAGGATTTTTTAGGGTTCTAGGGTTTAGGGTTTAGGGTTTTAGGGTTTAGGGTTTTTTAGGGTTTTAGGATTTAGGATTTAGGGTTTTATGGTTTAGGGTTTAGGGTTTTAGGGTTTAGGGGTTTAGGGTTTAGGGTTTAGGGTTTAGAGTATATTTGAAAGAGCAAAATAGTAATTACACACAGATAACGACAGTTCCAAACGGTATACTAACAGAGTTTAACTTCAGAGATATTTTGGAAAGAAGTTGGAACGTAAGAATGGTAGTTTTAATATTAGCCTTCTAAAAGGGGTAAATCTGAAAACAGAAAAATTTTTAGTGGTATATAGAAAATTGCCCCTTTTTAAAAGTTAGTGGGTAGTTCATAAAATAAAATAATTTAAAAAATAAAAATAATTATTAATAGAAAAAAATTTAATAACACAAAATATTTTGTACTATTAATAATATAATGATATTCGAAATCTATATATCGGTAAGTCATAGGTGACACTCTAACCGCAAATAAATTAATTAAAATATATAATATATTATTTTGAAAAATCGATACTAACTCAAAATTAAAATATGACAAAAGAGATACAATTTACTAATGGTGAGTGTTGTCAGATAGGGGCGTATGTTTTTTTCTCGGGTATATATAAATATACATTTGTTTAGAGATATATATTTTACATTCCATCTTAGAATCTTACTTTATTTTAGAGTGGGATGAGTTTCACTCATCATTCGATGTGACGAATAAAATAATATCTATTTCAGAATGAAATAGGATGTAGAATGTACACTTCTAAAAAGGTGTACACCTAGTATCTTTTTTTTTTCTCGGTTTAAATTGATGTCACCTTTAATTAATGCTCAAAGCCTACATCTTGATTTTGTCTATATTAAATAGAATAAATAGTTCATTGTGACATTATTATATATATCCATTATATTCTACAAACACTACACGAAGAAAGGAGGAAAAAAAAAAAGTGGTCCACATTAAAGGTGATGGAGCCTTTGAGTTGCTTTCGATGTTGATGATGGAGCACGATTGATGCTTATCTGAAATTTTGTAAACAAGCATATTAAATGCTACCATAAATGTTTCAGATGTAACTCTAACTTAATGGTTGGTTTGATAGCCTAAGATAGCATAACTTTTATAAGGCTAGTTTTGAAATTATGAAAAAAAATTTGTTGGTTACGTATCGTAAAAATATAATATATATATATATATATATATAGAGAGAGAGAGAGAGAGAGAGAGAGAAATTATATATGTAGACTCTGAAGGTGTGTATTGTTGGGATGTACCCACAACAGAATTTTGATTGTTATTAAAATCTAACTAAAAAATTTGTGATAACAAAATAAAATAGACTTACAGATAATCGCTAAATCCAAATGTACGACAAAGAATTTGAAACGAGAGTTCCGGAAGCGCGCTAGGCACTGTCCTAAGGCGTATTTCCCTCCTTCGTGCGGAATTAGTCGAAAACACCGCCCGAAGATACGACCGGAATTCCTCCTCCTACGGACACGAACGCGGAAGAGGTTGACGGAATTTCTTCTAACACCCAAAAAATTAAAACAACTACAAACTTTCTTTAAGAAGTATCAAATTTTCTTTGAAATTGAAAAGAATACACACACACCCTCACTTACCCTGCTCTGCTACTGGCGCCTATATATATATATATATATATATATATATATATATAGGGGCAATTTCCTACGTACCCAAAAAATTTTCCTGTTTTCAGATTTACCCCTCTTAGAAGGCTAATAATTAAAACTACCCTTCTTACGTTCCAATTTCTTTCCAAAATACCCCTGAAGTTAAACTCTGTTAGTGTACCGTTTGAAACTGCCGTTATCTGTGTGTAATTACTATTTTGCCCTTTCAAATATACCCTAAACCCTAAACCCTAAAACCCTAAACCCTAAACCCTAAAACCCTAAACCTTAACCCAAAAACCCTAAACCCTAAACCCTAAAACCCTAAAAAATTCTAAACCCTAAATCCTAAAACCCTAAACCCTAAACCTAGAACCCTAAAAAATCCTAAACCCTAAACCCTAAAACCCTAAACCCTAAACCCTAAAATCCTAAAAAATCCTAAACCCTAAACCCTAAACCGGGGCAAAATAGGTATATCTGATAGTTTTCAACTCCGATTATTATTTAACTCTAGTTTAACCCTAGTTAACTTAACAAAGGGAAACGGTAGGGGCATTTTTAATAACGGTGAAACGTATGAAGGGTATATTGGAAAGAAAAAAATAAGAGGGGTAAATCAGATATTTCTTCATATTTCAGGGGTACACAGGCAATTATCCCATATATATATATATATATATATATATATATATATATATATATATATATATATATTATATATATATATATAATATATATATACACGTTGCATGCCCTCAACGACACTTGGCAATCAGAACGTTGCCATCTCCCAAATTAATTAGAACGTTGCCTTCTAATTAATTTGAGAGCGGGTCTAAAGGGCGCGCGGCCGTAACGTCCGCGCGTAGCGCGCGGTTTGAGAGCGGGTCTAAAGGGCGCGCGGCCGTAACGCGGGCTACGCATGAATGTTGCGTAAAAAATAAAATAAAACATATTGAAATAAAAATAAATAAAATAAAGATAAAATAAATTTAAATTTTGAATTTTAGTCAACAATCCCCCACAAAATTCAAAATCACAGAATAAAATAAATTAATTAAATAAATAATTGGGTGTTTATACTATGTAATAGGTAAGGTGTCTTTAAGAGACTTGACCTCACTTAGTGTAGATAGTTTCCATCAGAAGGAATCGGAGTGAACCAGGTCTTGAACTACGTTCCTTTGACCCTGATTTCAACTACCACACACACAGTACAGAAATCTCCGTCGCGGGTCTGTGCATTAAAGGCCATGCACAGTATCTTGATTTTTCATAAGAATTTCTATGGACAGCCCATATCTCATAGTCGCGGCCTTGTACGAATATTCTTATATAGGTGGTTTCCTCCAGGGATGTGTGTAGAGTCACATCTCGCGGAAATTACCGCCTTGGATCCCATTAAGAGTTATAAACTCAACCTCAACCACTACACAGAGCACTACTCATCATAGGGATGGAATTGGAACTAAAAGTTCCTCTTAATAAACTGTAGAAAGTGCTCTTTGGCCAACCTGACAGCTTGTTTTTACCACATTGAACCTTCTTCAAGGGATCTCCTATCACAAAGGTTGGGTTCCCACTGCAGGAAGGCCCTTTATGGGCAAAGTCCCATCCCCCTCGATGACTCTAGGACCTTAGTCCTATTCAGGCCTTTCGTCAAGCAATCTGCAAGATTTTGATCAGATCTGATAAAACTTAAAGAAACAACATCATGAGAAGTAAGCCATCTAACAGACTTTTGTCTCAATTTAATATGTCTACTAGCTTTAGAATTTACCAATTTCTTTTTACAAAAGTCAATTGCAGCTCGAGAATCACACCGAATAGAAATAGGTGGAATAGGAGTAGAAATTAATGGAATTGATGACAAGAGGTTCTTGAGCCACTCGGCTTCAAGACAAGTAGTATCAAGAGCAACTAACTCAGCCTCCATAGTACTTCTGGCTATTATAGTCTGTTTGGTGGATTGCCAAGATACTGCACTACCACCAAGAATGAAAACATAGCCTGAAGTAGATTTAATATCCAAAGAATCAGAAATCCAATTGGCATCGCTGTATCCCTCAATTACAGCAGGATAGCCAACAAAATTAAGAGCAAAAGAAAGAGTACCTTTAAGATAACGAAATACTCTTTCCAGAGCAATCCAATGAATCATACTAGGACTACTAGTATATCTACTCAATCTTGATATGGCATAGGCAATGTCGGGTCTAGTTCTATTGGTTAGGTACATCAGAGAACCAATAATCTGGGCAAATCTTTCCTGATTCACAGGATTACTAGTGTTCTTCACAAGTTGAACACTAGGATCAAAAGAAGTAGATACAGGAGAGCAATCAGAATAACCAAACTTATCAAGAACCATTTGGGTATAATGAGATTGGGTTAGACAAATAGAATCAGATGATCTAATAATCTTCATCCCTAAAATTACATCTGCTTCACCAAGATCCTTCATCTCAAAATGAGTCGATAAAAAGGATTTAACTTGGTTAATCAGATCAAGATCAGGAGCAAGAATCAGGATGTCATCAACATAAGGCAAAGAAGGACACAACGATCATCAAATCTCCTGAAATAGAGACAGTTGTCATAATCGTTGGTCAGAAATCCATATGAAGCTATAACACTGTCAAATTTCTCATGCCACTGTTTAGGTGCTTGTTTTAGTCCGTATAGAGAGCGAACTAATTTACACACCTTATCCTCTTGACCAGGCACAGAAAAACCTTCAGGTTGAGTCATATAGATTTCTTCTTCAAGATCACCATGAAGAAAAGCGGTCTTGACATCCATTTGATGAATCAAAAGTTTATGAATGGATGCTAATGCAAGAAGAATTCGGATAGTAGCAATGCGAGCAACGGGCGCATAAGTGTCAAAGTAGTCGACATCAGCTTTTTGTCGAAAACCTTGAGCAACAAGTCGCGCCTTATACTTCTCTACTGATCCGTCAGTCCTAAGTTTCTTTCTAAAGATCCACTTACATCCTAGGGGTTTACAACCAGGAGGTAAATCAGTGAGAATCCAAGTGTTATTACAGATAATTGATTCTATCTCACTTTTTATAGCCTCCTTCCAAAAGGAAGTTTCAGGAGAACTCATTGCTTCTTTATAAGACGAAGGAGTACTTTCAATTAAAAAAGTAAAGAAGTCTTCACCAAAGTTCTTCTCAAAGCGAGTTCTCTTACTTCTCCTTAATTCAGGAATAGGATCAGGTTCTACAGGATCTAAACTATAATGCAAATCAGATGCTGGTATAGAAGCATGATCAAAAGTAGACTGATAATCAGAGGCAGATCTAGAGATGCGGGTTTTGAAAGGAAAAATATTTTCAAAGAAAGTTGCATCTCTAGATTCAATCAAAGTATCATTGGAAATTTCAGAAATCTCAGAATTGATCACAAGAAATCTATAGGTATTACTATCTAAGGAATATCCAATAAAGATAGCATCTACAGTTTTAGGTCCAATCTTCTTTCTTTTGGGTTCAGGAATAGATACCTTAGCCAAGCACCCCCACACTCGGAAGTAACTCAACCTAGGTGCTCTTCCTTTCCAAAATTCATAAGGTGTCTGGGTTCTATCCTTAGAGGGAATCCTATTGAGGATGTAACAAGCTGATAAAAGAGCCTCCCCCCACAAGTTCTGAGGTACACCAGAACTTAAAATCATGGCATTAACCATGTCCAATAGGGTTCGGTTCTTTCTTTCAGCTACACCATTAGATTGAGGTGAGTAAGGAGCAGTTACTTCATGAATTATTCCATGTTCCTCGCAGAATAGGTTTAATTCATTTGAAGTATACTCGCCTCCTCTATCAGACCTTAGAATTTTAATCCTCTTATCCAATTGGTTTTCAGCCTCAGCTTTAAAGGCTTTAAACTTATAGAGGACTTCATCTTTGGTCTTCAAGAGATAGGTGTAACAATACTTGGAGTAGTCGTCTATAAAAGTCACAAAGTAGCGACTGCCTCCACGGGTAGGTACTCTATTAGAATCACAGACATCACTATGAATTAGTTCAAGAATCTGGGTATCCCTATAAGGAACAGATTTAAAAGGTTTCCTAGGCTGCTTAGCTTGGGTACAAATCTCACATTTAGATTTGGAATCAATCTTGAATTTTGGTAAGAGATTAAGATTGGTCAATTTCAGAATAGATTTAAGGTTCACATGCCCTAATCTGCCATGCCATACATCACAAGATTCAGTATTTAACACAGTAGAAGAAGAAGTAGACACTGAATGTGAAAAAATTTTATTATCAACAAAAGAAATTACATTCAGTTTGAATAAACCGTCAGATACAAAACCTTTTCCAATGAACATTTCCCCCTTAGAAATTACAACTTTATTAGATTCAAGTACAATCTTATAACCTAATTGCACTAATAAAGATCCACTAATCAGGTTCCGTTGGATCTCGGGAACATGCTGCACATTGTGAAGGATCAGAGTCTTTCCAGAAGTTAACTTCAGTTTGACTGTTCCGATCCCCAGCACATTGACAGCTTTTCCGTCTCCAACAGTCACACATCCTCCACCTGAGTCCTGATAGGAGGAGAATAGGGACCTATTAGTACAAACATGGACATTGGCTCCTGAATCTAACCACCAATCTAAATCATGATAGGTGAGGTTAACATTAGGTATAAAGGAGACTGACCTAAAAGTGGAGTTTGAAGGTTCACCCTCAACCATGTTGACTTGAGGTTTAGGATAATTGTTCTGATTAGTTTGGCCCTTCTTGTAGACAACCTTCTCTTTTTTCCGATAGAAACATTTTGAAGCAAAATGATTGTCCCGGCCACAAACGTAACAAAATCCATCTTTCTTCTTATTCCCATTAGATTGGTAGGTGTAGGGTTTATGGGTACGGTTTGGGTTTCGGTTTGGGTTCTTACCCTTAAAGCCTTTACCCTTAGGCTTAAAATTTTTACCTTTGGGTTTAGACTCATGGCTTTGATTCGAAATCTCGGTCAAGTTTAAGTTTGATCTGTTGTCGGTTGGTTTAACCTCTCTAAGTCGATATTGGTCTTCTATTCTAATAGCTTGAATTACAGATCTAAGTTGAAGAGTTCCCTGAGTTCTTCTAAGTTCATGGGCAAATCTTGACCAGGAAGGGGGTAATTTGTCCAATAGGCAGGTAGCTTGATAGGTGTCATCTAAAGTTGATCCATTTCTATTAATCTCTTGGACAAAATTTGAAATTGGTGAATTTGATCGTTTATAGGAATGTTCTCTACCATTCTAAAATTGTTGAAATCAGTAATGGTGAATCTAGCAGCGCCTTCATTATCTCTAATGTAAGCATCTTCTAGAGCACACCATAAATCTTTGGCAGTTAAATATTTCCTATATGTTTCATAAAGTTCATCTGAAAGGCAACTTAGTATTCTAAATCTACAGTGAAATTCAATTTCCTCGGGGGATCTGTCAGATGCAGGTTCAGTAACTGAGGTAGTAGATTTAGAAGAATCAACAGAAGGAGTAGAAGAAATTTTAGAAGTAGGAAAGGGAGGTGTTTTGCCAATTGCAGTTATTAGGCCTAAGGTAATTAACCAAGCCTCTAACTGTTCTTGCCACCTTAAAAATCCTACCCCTCTAAATTTTTCTGGCTTAAGGCTAGAAGAATCATCATAAGCCATTTTGGACAATCTAATTGAGGGAATAAGAAAATTCCAAATGATAAAAATGAGCTGCAAAAAAGGTTCAAAAAACCTTTTTAGACAAACAAACATGTTGTTTAAGGTTTCTACCCTAGTCATCCAAAAAATTTTAGGGTTTAAGTATTCACAATTAGTTTATTATGAAAGTTCGTTCAGCAGCAAACAGATGGCCCAAACAATTTAAATTTAAATTTGATTTAAATTATTTTCGGATTTAAATGCAATCAAACAAAATATGTAAACTGCAGTAAATAAAATAAAATTAAACTAAAAAATATAAAATAGGTTTTGAGCTTACAGGTTAAGTGTCTTTGCCACAAGACTAAGGTTGCAGGTTTAATTGGCACTTAAGATAATTTTAAAAAAAAATTATTGTAATTATATATAAATATGCCCCTTTTTTTTTTCTTTCAAGCTAATAACAATATTTTTTTTTTTTCTCTTTTCCGTAACTAAATTTTTATATATTTACTGTAGCTTTTTTTTTTTTTTTTTTTTCGAAACAGTAAATAAATTTTCAATAATTTAAAAAAATATTTAAAAAAAACAAGATTTTACGTACAAGATAGATATGCGACTTGATTTTTTTTTTTTTTTTTTTTAAATAACGTATTCGGGGAAGAAAAAAAAATTGTAAATTGCAAATAAAATTATATGCGAATATAATTTAAAAATGCTAATCCCAATTTATTTAAATTTTGATGACAAACATACAATCAAGTTGACAAACAGATTATATGCAAAATATATTTCTTAACGGATTAGCACCGTCAGATTTTAATCACAATCAAAAGGAATCTACGCCTTAGATTGTTGGGATGTACCCACAACAGAATTTTGATTGTTATTAAAATCTAACTAAAAAATTTGTGATAACAAAATAAAATAGACTTACAGATAATCGCTAAATCCAAATGTACGACAAAGAATTTGAAACGAGAGTTCCGGAAGCGCGCTAGGCACTGTCCCAAGGCGTATTTCCCTCCTTCGTGCGGAATTAGTCGAAAACACCGCCCCAAGATACGACCGGAATTCCTCCTCCTACGGACACGAACGCGGAAGAGGTTGACGGAATTTCTTCAACACCCAAAAAATTAAAACAACTACAAACTTTCTTTAAGAAGTATCAAATTTTCTTTGAAATTGAAAAGAATACACACACACCCTCACTTGCCCTGCTCTGCTACTGGCGCCTATATATATATATATATATATATATATATACGTTGCATGCCCTCAACGACACTGGGCAATCAGAACGTTGCCATCTCCCAAATTAATTAGAACGTTGCCTTCTAATTAATTTGAGAGCGGGTCTAAAGGGCGCGCGGCCGTAACGTCCGCGCGTAGCGCGCGGTTTGAGAGCGGGTCTAAAGGGCGCGCGGCCGTAACGCGGGCTACGCATGAATGTTGCGTAAAAAATAAAATAAAACATATTGAAATAAAAATAAATAAAAATAAATAAAATAAAGATAAAATAAATTTAAATTTTGAATTTTAGTCAACATGTACATCTCACACCTTCACTATTTAAGGATGGAGGTATGATGAGGAATCAGTTGAAGTGACCTCTAAAATATATATTCTCATGACTTAGATATATAGGTGGGAATGTAAAATGTACATTTCTTTAGAATGTACATGTAGCTTTTTTCATATATATATATATATATATATATATATATATATATATATATATAGAGAGAGAGAGAGAGAGAGAGAGAGAGAGAGAAAAGGATTCATAAACTTTTAGAAGTACGAAGCTTTTCGTATTCCAAAATTATTTTTAGTATTGAGACTTTCAAATTGACGATCGGTTTCGTTAGATTTGATCTAATTAAAATATTTGAGATATTTAGATCGGTTTCGTTAGACTTGATCTAAAATATTTAAGATATTTAAAATTTAAATTTTACAATTTTTTGATATCATTTACTTTGTGATCGAAAAAGCTTAAAATAAACGACCGAAAATAAAAATCTCACAAAATATGATGATATAATACTAAAACTTTAGATCAAAGATGATGATCTTGTTCTATATAGTATAAAAAAATTTCTATCAAAATTTTACGTTATTTGAATATTTTTTCACCGTTAAACTTACAAATGGCTCACCACAACTATTAAAATTATTGGTTTCAAACCACTTTAATCACTAGGCGAATGATATCGAAAATTCGCAAAATTTAATTTCTACGCCTTTTAAATACTGTAGATCAAGTTTAACGGAGTCAATCGTCCATTCGGAAGTCCCAACATCGAAAATAACTTAGGAGCACGGGGGCCTTCGTGCTTTTAAAAGCACACAAGCCTAGCTATATATATATATAGAGAGAGAGAGAGAGAGAGAGAGAGAGAGAAAGAGAGAGAGAGAGAGTAGAGCTTACATATTTTTAAAAGCATAAACTCAATTATGATTGTCAATTTTTTATTATTGGATTTGTATTGAGATCCCTGCTATTGTATTTTTTTCTTTCTATCTTTTTAGTTAACTTTACAATAGCATAAATTTCAATACAAATTTAATGGTAAAAAAATCACAAGTATAGTTAGGCTTGTATTTTTAAAATGATATAAGCTCCAATATATATATATATATATATATATATGCTGGAATATGGATTAAGGAATGTGCGGTTGGGATGATAGTTGCTCCCTAGGATTTAATGGGTGATTGGTTGAATAGTAAAAATCTTAGGAGACCACTATAATCCTAACCGACTTTTTATCCTTTGATCAAGAGATATACGGTTATGATGATAGTGGTCCCCTAGGATTTAGTGGGTGGTTAGTCGAATGATAGTAGTCGCCTAAAATTTAGTGGGTGGTTGGTCGAATAGTAAAAATTTTAGGAGACCACTATAATTTCAACCGCATATATTTTCATCCAAAAGCTGAAAACTTGATAGCACCAAGTATACTTGGTGCTATCGATAGCATTTCAGCTGACTATATATATATATATATATATATATATATATATATATATATATATATATATATATATATATATATATATAATTAATAGTACCAAATTATTTGTGCTATCAAATTTTCTACCCTTAGATTAACTCCTTTAATTATTTTTATCCGTTAGATTTTACTATTTTCCAACCATCTATTAAACTCAAGTGGCCCACTATCATCTCAACCACATAATTTTTAATCCAAGAATTAAAAACTAAATAGCACAAATAGTTTGATAGTATTAATAGTATTCAGCCTCTCTCTCTCTCTCTCTCTCTCTCTCTCTCTCTCTCTCTCTCTATATATATATATATATATATATAATACTTATATTCATATTGGAAAGCGAAGATCATGTTTCTATCTACTTTTGTGGCAACTCATTTTTGTAGAATAAAGATGAAACGGTTTTCAATTTCAAATGAGTCCCTTAATTAAACTTCATCTCAAAGTACAGTTGGAAAACAAACTGACGCTATTTTTTTTTTTTTTTTGGGTTGGTTCATCGAAGTAAACTTATTTTGGTTCGCAAAGTATAATTGGAAAACAAATTAGTATGAATTTTGTTTTGTTCATCAAATTAATAGAGTGTTTGACAAATTAAAATTTGCCATGAACACGGAAAAAAAAGTCAAAAAAAAAATAAATAAATAACATCCAAACCCAAATAGTCGAAAAATATTGATGTGTGCACAATTTGGGCCGAGTCGATGATGTGGAAAGTTCAAAAAATATTACAAGAGCCCAGCCCAATTTATTCAACCATAGGCCCATATACAGCCTATATCCGGCCCTGGCCCATATCAGCCCATTAACACTCCAACTAATTGTTTTAATTTTTTAAAATAATAATTATTATTTTTCTTCCAGAAATATCACCACTATTATTGACATTTCAAAGTAACAAGCCCAGTCGCAAATAGATTATTTTTTATAACAATATTTTTAAAAAAATTAATTTTCTTTTCAGCATAACAATATAATAACTAATTCAAAATTTTGAGCTGTTTTTCTTATAGGAAATTATCTAAATGTCTTTAAACAAGTAATTAATTAATAATAAATACTTTATGAAGTGGATTCATGAAAATAAGAAATAAGAAATGATCGTTTAAAAAATAATCTGCATAACCCTGCTGCAAAATGATTCAACTGATGCGCCTCTTTCAGTTTAATTCACACAGGAGTTACAAAGTGGTTTTATACTAAACATTAATTAATGATTTTTTATTTTCAGCTACTTAATTAAGTAGAACTATAATAAAGGCTATAATTTATAGGTTAAAAAAAAAAAAAAAAAGAAAAAAGAAAAAAAGAAAAACATGTGCCAACTAGCAATATTGGGACAGTACATAGAGTACTAATTACTAATACAATTCGCCCAGAAAATTTCCAAGTTGATAAGGTCGTGTGACATGAGTTGCTATACAAGAGATAAAGATGACACAAAATGCCTAAGAGGATGAAAATAATATATACCTGCAGGGTGGGAAACCAACAGAAGAAGTCGTTGTCGCCGACGACGACGCTGCAGAATTTGAACAAGAAGATCCCGCGCGCACCCCCTGCTGTCGCCTGTTTTTATATCGGAAATGCTTTTGGGCCTGCACTGCAGTATTTTTTAAATTTTTTTAGGCTGCGTTTGGTTCGGGGTTAAGCCAGTTCCCGCTAAACCGGGGATAGGTATAAATTTGGGAACTAGAGCTTAATCTCGTTTGGGAATGGGAACGGGGATATGAGAATTTGTGTTTGGGAATAGGAGGGATAAAGAGGATAAGAAGGGTAAATTACCTTTTTGCCCCCAAGAGTTAATATGTGATAAAAGTTGTTAAAAATTGATTAGTTCGTTTTAATTAATAGATTAATAGTTTAAAAAAATAAAAGTAAAATTATAATCCTTATTAAAATATATTATTTAAAAATAATACATTTAAATTAATAAATAATTTTTTCAACTTAAAATTTAAATTTAAAATATAAAATTTCAACATTTTAATTTTAAGATTTACAATTTTATAATATTAATTTTAAATAATTAATTTTTAATATAAATTTTTTTTAAAATTCACAAAATTCGTATATTTGATAAATATTTATAAATTTGTACCAACGAGCTTTATTATGTCATTAAAATTTGCTAACCTCGTTTTTCTCGTCTTAATTAATGGATTATTGGTTTCAGAAAATATAAATAAATTTTATAATCATAATTAAAATGTATTATTATAAAATAATACATTTAATTTAAAAATTAATCTGTTCAACTTAAAATTCAAATTTAAAATATAAAATATCAACATTTTAATTTTAATATTTACAATTATATAATATTATTTTTAAATAATTAATTTTTAACATAAAATTTTATTAAAATTCGCAAAATTCGTATATTTACTAAATATTTATAAATTTTTGCCCACGAGCTTTATTATGTCATTAAAATTTTCTAAACTCGTTTTTCTCATTTTAATTAATGGATTATTGGTTTAAGAAAATAAAAATAAATTTATAATAATAATTAAAATGTATTATTTAAAAATTTTACATTTAATTTAATGTTAACTTTTTTCAAATTAAAATTAATGGATTAATGGTTTAAAAAAATGTGATAAAAGTTGTTAAAATCTAATTATTTCGTTTTATTTAATGGATTAATGGTTTAAAAAACAGAAATAAAATTATAATCATAATTAAATTATATTATTTAAAAAAAATATTTAATTTAATATTTTATTTTTTCAAATTAAAATTTAAATTTAAAATATAAAATTTCAATATTTTAATTTTAAGATTTAAAATTTTATAATATTTATTTTAAATAATAAATTTTATAATATTTATTTTAAATAATAAATTTAAAATTTTATAATATTAATTTGTGATGATGAGAGTGTATTGGGAAGAGAGAAAGGAGGTGGGATGAAGGAAAAGAGAGAGAGGAGAGAGGGATTTGTGATGATGAGAGTGTATTGGGAAGAGAGAAAGGAGGGAAGAGGAGAGAGAGTGAGGAGAGAGTTTTTATTAAAATAATATATTGGGATGAGATAAAGTAGATAAGAAGGGTAGAATGGTAAAAATTTTATAGTAAAATATTAAGGTGGGATTTGTTAATCCCGCTATTCTCGCTATTCTGGGTTAAGCAATACCAGACGATTTCAGGTGCGTTTGGCAGAATAAGGGGGATAAGCCCGCTATTCCCGTTCCCGTTCTCAAAACAAACGCAGCCTTAGGGTGCGTTTGGTAAGGGGGATAAGGGGGGAATACCCCCCTTATCCCCGTGTCCATACCCAAACGGGGACAGAATAGGGGGGAATCCGGGTTCTAGGCTTCCTGGAATTAGGGGAATGGAATCGGGAATCCGGGTTCCAGTAAATAGGTGGAATTGGGAGGAACCCATAAAGTGGCACGAGAATCGAGAAAAGACTCTCTCTCTCTTTCCTCACTCTCTTTTAAGTGGGTTTTAATTTTTTTTTTCTTTCTTTTGCATATTAATAAAAATTATTTTATAAATTTTTTAATTAGAATTTTTAAATTTAAAAAATATTTAAATTTTAAATTTTTTAAAAATTTTTAATTTTTTAACTTATTTTTTAATAAATCTAAAAATTTTATTTTATTTCATTTTTGAAAAAAAAATATTAATTTTAAATTTTTAAAATTTATACAATTATTTTATAAATTTTTTAAAATTTATATAAATTTAAAAATTTAAATTTTTACTCTCACTTAAAATTTAAAAATTAATTTTTATTTACTCTCACTTAAAATTTTTACTCTCACTTAAACTTTAATTTTTATTATGTATTTTTTAAAAATTTATATAAATTTTTAAAAATTAAAATTTTTACTCCTATTTAAACTTTAATTTAAAGGGCAAAATAGTCAAAACAATCAAAAATTTTAAATATTTTAATATATAATTTTCTATTATTTTTAAGTACTTTTAATTATTTATTATTTATTTTTAAATATTTTTTACAATTTTAAATAATATTTTAAATTTATTATTAGGTTGATTAATATAATAAATTATTTTATTTATATATTATATCATAAAGGGCAAAATAGTCAATACACAAATTTATCACTTATCAATTCTTCTTATTCCTCTATACTCAACCAAACACAATTTTTACCAATTCTTCCTATTCTCCTTATTCCTATATAATTTACCAAACACAATTTACTTTAATTCCGGTATAACTCATAAAACGAACCAAACGCAAATTTACACAAATTCCTGCTAATACCAGAATCTGTACCTATCCCCGGTATAACAAAATTTTTCTAATCCCCGAACCAAACGCTACCTTAGTATACTGACTGTTATAACAAAAGCGGAAAAGATCTAATTCGTTGGGCGTGAAAATATCAAAAGAAAATCAAAAAAGAGAGAAGAAAAATAAAACACATAATATTTACATGGTTCGGCCACCGGCCTACATCCACGGGCGAAGACGGAGCGGAGACTTCCATTATAATCAAAATAGTGTACAAAATATGCCTCTTTTACAAAACCCTAATTTTAAAATATATGCATACTCCTTCTCATCCGCCGTACCAAATAAATGAATTAATGGTATATTTATAATAGTGGTTAAATCCTAATACAATTAGGAATACAAATCCACTAACATTAGGAATATTCTTAATAAGATTAGGCATAATCCAAGCTTATCTTAATTGGATAAGCTAAACAGAATAGGGTTAGAAAATCTTTCAGTTCTAGAATTCGAGACATATCTAACAATCTCCACCTTGGCTTGAATTCTCAGTTTTCTCCACCAAAATCCTAAAAGCTCCTGAAAGTACTGCGGCACATGCAAACTAAATATACGGGAATTCTTGAATTTGGTCGCCTATGAGCAAAATCGTGAGGTTCTCTGAAGTGCTAATCTTCTCATTCTCCAGATACGCCTTTTGCAACTTCTGCTGCATCAAAACGACAACTTGCCGTAAAGCGAAACTGCTGGAGCGATCAAACTTCTCGATCTCAAATTTCGTCGACGTCTTACATACCCAAACGAACAATCCAGCTCTGATACCAGTTTGTTATAACAAAAACGAAAAAGATCTAATTCGGGCGCGAAAATACCAAAAGAGAATAGAGAAAGAGAGAAGAAAAATAAAATACACAATATTTACATGATTCGGCCACGGGCGAAGACGGAGCGAAGACTTCCATTATAATCAAAATGGTTTACAAAATGTCTCTCTCACAAAATCCTAATCTCAAAATATACCCATACTCTTTCTCATCCGCCGCACCAAATAAATAGAATAATGGTATATTTATAATAGTGGCTAAATCCTAATACAATTAGGAATACAAATTCACTAAAATTAGGAATATTCTTAATAAGATTAGGCATAATCCAAACTTATCTTAATTGGATAAGCTAAACAGAATAAAATTAGAAAACTTTTCGGTTCTAGAATTCGAGACATATTTAATACTGACGTGTATGATACGGAGATTTTTTATTTTTTTATTTAACTAGAGAGTACGTCTACTCTGAAAATACTATAATGGTGATATTGTAGATAATCTGTAGCAGTATTATTTTTTTTTTCTTATATGTAAAATGAATATGGTGATTGAGTGGGCACGGCGACGACGGCAGCGGCAACGATAACAACAATGACAATGATGAGGAGGACCGCAGGATGAGGGCAAAGATAACAACTAAGACAACGATGACAAGGACCGCAGGATGGGCCCGATGGTGTGTGTTTGGAGTCTTTGGTTTACTCACTGTGTGCAGTGTTTACATGTGAACATCTCCAGAGGATTTGGAATAATCCTCATCCTCTTTCGGATAACTACGGGAATAAATAATGAATATTTTCTTGAGATACTTGTATTTTATTCTAGAAATTTTTTATTAAGTAATACTATATATACATCCCAAATAGAGTATATACCACACATCTCATCTTATTCAAGAGTTGATACTAATTCGTCGGTCATTTCGAAGTGATCGATAAAATTTATCTTATTTTTGAATAGGTAGAATATAAGATATATACTCTATTTGGAATTTACACTTAGTATTAATTTTTTTTATCGGTGGATTGTGAAACATTTACTGGATCTATTCAAAAAGAAAAATATTTTCTTTATAAATAAATTTTACAATATTTTACAAACTAATGGAAAAAAGGCTAGTATATTTATAATTTTAAATTTTAGCTATTAAGTTGTATAGTTTGTAAAATATATATATATATTTTTTTTATAACTCCTAAGCATTACTCATTTAGTAATTAATAAATATTTTATTTGATTAATTAATGAAGCAACACGTACGTGTTCACCCCCACAATCTTGGGCACGCCAATGCCATGCACAAGATAAATGTGAGAAAGTGAAAATTTGAAAAATAAGCTTAGAAACTTGGAAAGTTCAAACATTATCTTATTGGGATAATTAAGATGTTTACGCCAGATCACGTACACCCTTCACTTACTTAATTAAAAGCTTATCCCCACCCCGTCCAAAAGCGCTTCTTTTTCTCTATGTAACAATTCAAATCACTACTTGACCCACAAACAATGTAATTATGTATTAAATTTTCAATTTAGGTGACAACGAGGGCAAGAAATTAGTTAAGCTGCAGCAATAGTCTTGGTCAGAATTTGAAAACTAGACAAGCTTAACTGCAACTAGTGCAAACTCTCCCCAGTATGAATCAACAGTGTAAATTGGCGGTGAGTTGATAAATAACTTTAATATTTTATTGCAAATACATGATTTTAATTATATTTGTAACTCACGCATGTAGGAAAGATACTAAAACAAAAAAGAAATAAAAATTTTGTATTATTGCACGGTGAATGTTATTATTATTTGGTACTGATATAGTTAACACTCATGTACTGTAATAAATTATATAAATATAATCTAATTCGAACTGGATATTTTTGGAGGGTGATTTTATAAGGATCATCAGGGAGATGATCAGGAAAGGTCTCCACGTGTCGACATCTCTTGGTGGGTCCACTAGAAATCCCGCGACTGGTACTCCCAGCCAATAGGATTCACGATAAACGGATGCCCTCTGCGTACCAACCAATGGTGTTCGAGATAAGGCCGAGGAGCGGGACCCACCTGCCACGCTGTACTTTCCTGTCGAAAAGTGCAAAAAGTTCTCCCGACCCGTTTCCAAAAGCGCACCCCGCGGGTCCCCCGTACTCTCCCCACCCCCCACCCGACGCTCTTTAATAAGATCCCCTTTCACGATATTTGCGTATATTCACAGGCGATAATAATAATAGTAATTGTAATAGTAACAACTCTGCGTGTGGCATTTTTGGTCATGAGCAGCGGGGAGGCGAAGGAGTCATCGGCGGCGGCTGCGGCGGCGGCGGCGGCGGCGGTGGGGGGGAGGACAGCGCGGGCGTGCGAGGGTTGCCTGCGGCGGCGGGCGCGGTGGTTCTGCGCGGCGGACGACGCGTTCCTGTGCCAGGCGTGCGACACGGCCGTGCACTCTGCCAACCCCCTCGCGCGCCGCCACGACCGCCTCCGCCTCCGCCCATGCCCTCTCGCCGTAACCCCCGCGTCCGCGCCCCAAGTAGCGGAGCTCGCGCCCGCCTGGTTCAAGCGCAAGGCCCGCACGCCCCGCGCCGGCCGCCGCGTCGTCCCCGAGCTGCTCGAGTCATCCTCCGCCGACGACGAAAACACCTACGATGACGAGGAGCAGCAGCTCCTTTACCGCGTCCCCATCTTCGACCCCGCCCTCTCCGAATTCTGCTCCCCTCCGCCGCCTCTCGAAGACTCCTCCGACGCATCCTACAATATTTACAGGTGTGACGCCGCCGAGAAGCTCAAACCCCTTATCACGACGACTGCCGACGACTGCCTCGCGGGATTCGGCACGTCCGACGCTGAGCTCACGGAATTTGCCGCCGACATGGAGACGCTCCTCGGGGACAGCGGCGGCGAGACCTCGCTCTACTTGGAGGCGCTCGGCCTCTCGGGCGGCTCCAATGAAAACTGCGGCGGGTCGGTGAAGGCCGAGATGGATGACGATGACGGCGGAAACGGTTCGGCGTGCCGTGTCGAATCAGAGACTGATGCGGAGATGGTGGACGTCAATTTCGTCTGCGGGTCGCCGATGTGGATAGAGGAAGGTGACGAGGAGAAGGCACCGAGTACCGAACAGAGATTCTGGTTGAGGCTTGATTACGAGGCGATCATCGCGTCGTGGGGCAGCTCCCCGTGGACCGACGGCGAACGGCCGCAGTTTCAGCTCGACGACTGCTGGCCCGACTACACTGTAAGGCTTTCACTGCAAAGCACTCGTTCAACACTTTTCAACAACATGTTTGTTTTACTGGCGGTGGTCTCTAGCGTAAATGGCAAAAAATTTGATAGTTGATATTTAAAATTTAATTATTTCAAAATATAGACAATTCGGAAACTAACAAGAGCATGCACTTCTTTGTGTGGGGTGCAGGCGATTTGGACAGCCGGTGGAGGCTGCCGAGGCGGCGGACATGGAGAAGAGGTAGGGGCGGGACGACTCGGCACGGACGGAGGGAGAGAGGCGAGAGTGAGCCGCTACAGGGAGAAGCGGAGGACGCGGCTGTTCTCGAAGAAGATACGGTACGAGGTGCGCAAATTGAACGCGGAGAAGCGGCCGCGGATGAAAGGCCGCTTCGTCAAGAGGGCGTGCTTCGCGGATGCCGCGGCGGGAGCCGTGTGTCTCAGTTGAGGCGGTCCTAGAGCTATTAACTAGCTTAAGAAGCTCTTACTACTTCATGCTGTGTATATTAATTTACCAATCAAGAAACTTTTCAATTTTGTTTTATAATTTTCCTCTATTTTTTCTATCAGTGATTCCTCTGATGGTTATGCATGGGAGACTGTAAGTCAGTGCTTGCTAAATGGCATGAATAATAAGCTTATCTTATATCTTTCTGTCACACTGCAAGCACTACTGCATGTGACTGAAAGTTTATACAAATTATGATTTGTTCATTAGTAAATAAAAATTACCATTATGTCTAGCTAATTAATTAGCTGGGCAGTGTTAGAATATTGGAACAGTAGTATAATATTGCATGGTTATACGGTTTCAGCATTTCTCTATGTGAGAGTAAGACCAGCTTGTTTTATTATATATTTCTACTGTAAGATTTAATTCATTATTTTTGCAGTATATAGAAAACGTAACTATTCCCATAACTAAACTTAACCTTAACCCATGCAAATATGCTGCAAAAATGACAAATTGGAATAAAGGACTAAAGACATGCACCAGGAGATGTTGATAAACCTTGTTGTTTAAGATCTATTAGCCCATGGTCGATGCAAATGTGTCACCATGCATGTTTAAGTCTTTATTCGTCTCATATGCCTTAAGACCTTAGAGAGGTACATCTAGAGAGGAAGCTATGTATTAAAATGGCTGTGAAAAGTGGCAATTGAATTTATGACCTTTATGGAATGACCTGAGTTTATGATTGGTCCAAGTACCATATTATACAAAACATCAATTTGATAGAAAATGGTCCAATTAATTATATTTAACAGGGACCAACTTGTCTCAATTTAGTTTGTATTTATTTTTTGTGATTCATCCTAAAATACTATTATATTATATTTTATATATAGAACCATTTTTTTTTTCTGTATAACTTAGTTATTTTTATTAGTGTGTCCGTTACTTATAAGCACATTATATACTCTCACACATCATCCGTTACTTATAAGTATATTATACTCTTTCCTATTATCCCTGTATAATCCCTGTATAACTTAATAATTTTTACTAGTGTGTCTGTTATTTATAAATACATTATACTCTCTCTCACATTATCCGTCACTTATAAGCACATTATACGCTTTTCCATTATTCGATGCATGGCTATTGATGTGCCATATTTTTGCTTTAATTGCTTGCAAGTTGGTGTATGGTGGAACGTTGAAAATAATGATGCTATCGAACATTGTCGTGGTTTTAAAGGCTTTTGAAAACAAAGTTAACCAAAAAAATTGAATATTAGGTTCTTGCCTAATGAATGTTTTGGCCTCCACTTTTTACTTATTTTTGCTAGTAATACTTTCTTTATGCTGATCCTCGACTTAAAACTGTGGCAATTAAGAACACTAAACTAATTCAACTAGCATTTAATTCTCCAATGCTCGTAAAATACATGGAACATAATACTCTTAGCCTTCGTTTATGATTGTAGAGAGATTGCAGTACTTACTGTTGGCTATTTATTTATGAGTTAAAAATAGGTTTAATTTCTGTCCGTGACAATAGGCCCAGGAGACTAATAAGTTGAGTTGGGTGAGCCCAATAAGTTGAGTGGGGCTGCGGTCCACAATAGACCTAACGGCAAGAGACCCAACAATAGACTCAACGTCCAAGTGGATTGAGTCCGGTCGAGACCCGTAGACGCTGTGTCTGTACGCTTTAAGTGAATTGATTGCGTATTTTTAATAGCTCAAACTTTTGGAATTAATGGTTAGTGCCAACGATCCTACACGTGCATCGATACCAATTATAATTTATTTAGATAAATTTCAATACCAAACAGACTATTAGAAACAAATCTAAGAGGCTATTTGGGCCGGCATTTTTGATGATAGTATGCACTGGATTCTTGTAGATCCATTTGGCCCATCTAAGTCAACGGCCCAAACAACCATACTACGCTGTGCTTTATCTGTAGACCACAAATAAAAATTTGAATAAAAAATTACTACTTTCACCTTAATTGTTCAAATAATCTGGACATTATATAATCTTTTGTTTTTTATAAATAAACTCACATAATAATTGATGAATATTTTTTTGAGTATCTTTATGAATTTAATAGCTCTAAACCATAAATCACCTTTTTGGCTTCAAGAGAAAAAAATTCAAGGACAAAAGGAAAAACTTTTCAATGCTTTGATATATCACCATCTCATACATACACCACTCTCATTATTTGATAATCATTATCTAAAAAATATAAATTTAATTTGATAAATATTATCTTTGATATCTAAAATTTTATGTATATAATAAAATGATAAATTTTAAATATTTTATTATAATTCTTGATAATAAAATTTTTAGTTAGAGTCAGAATATAGTAGATAGATTGAATTTTGATTTTGAAGATAGGATTGTTAGATATCGTGCACAGTGCACCGGGTGCATGGAATAATTTTTCCCACAAAAGCATGCGCTTTGCTTCGGATCGGGTTAACCTTTTTTTTTCACTTTACCGCTCAGACTTTTGTAAGCTTTTCTTTTCCCCTCTGGGAAAGTTGGAAACCCACAACCCGCATTTGGATGCAAAGTATCCCTTATCCAGCGCACCACCAAACCCGAATCCGGTGCCAAGCCCCAAACACCAATCTTATCCGCCAACTATGTGGGTCCCACTATACTAACAAATTAGTCTACGTGTCAAGTTATGATTAGCTAATGTAAGCTGTTTGGTACATCAGATGAATAGCGTATCCGAATCGGAGAACCACCGATTATTATACACCGACTTCGCCTCAGCTTTCTTTTAAAAAAAAAAAAAAAAATTATCTGAGATATATTTTTATTTATATATATATCTCTATTTATTATTTATTTATTTATATTTATTTTTATTATCTATTTTATTTTCGCCCTCGCTCGCTGAAGCCAAAACCCTCGAGCGGAGGGAGACGAAGAGAGGAAGAAGACGAAGAAGAAGCGTAGGAGGAGATCGAGATCGAGATCGAGAGAGAGAGATGAAGATCTTCGTGAAGACCCTCAAGGGCACGAGCTTCGAGATTGAAGCTACGCCCGAGGACAAGGTATCCCCCTTTCGCTCCGATGTCGATTCGTCCCTCTTGATGCCTAATTACTTCGTTTTCCGATCCTTGTTCTTTGTAATCTTTTTGGTTAGATCTTTGTAATTGATGCGGTTTTTATTCGGATTGTTTCTAATATCGGCGGAATTAGGTTAGATTTCGTTGGGAAAGAGTTGAGATGTAGATTGGTTCATCCTTGCCCTAGATTTGTTGCTGTAGGATTTAGGGTTTTGGGGGGGCAAAGAGTGGAATCATCTGAGGCGTTAAAATTGTGTTCCCTTTTAGGGTTGGTGTTATCTTTTTCTCCTCCGGATTTAGGGGAAAAGGTCGATATTTTTGTGGGCTTTTAACATTGATGAATGTTTGTTATCTTTACGGTGGGTTTTAGGTTATTGTGAAGGATTTTGTTCGAATTTTAAACTCAGCGCATGCCCTTTGAATCCATGAACTTTTGATGATTCATGTTGGGGTTTATTGGGTTTCAGCCGTGACATGTTGAAGTATGTCTTGGTGAACGAATAGGGTTGTTTTGAGTTATGCAGGATGATCAAATCTCCGAAACAACTGTGACAATTAGAGAAGTCTTGGCTTCAAAGAAAAGAAAAAAGCATAAAGGATGACAATCGTGTCTGAAGTAAAAAAAAAATTCATCATAAAACAAAAGCTTGAATTCAAACATCTCCTTTTATTTTCATTTTAGTGTCTCTCTAATAGCAGGAAAACTAGTTATCTGGCAATATATATTTGATCGAGCATTTGTGTGTGTTAGGACTGGAACTATCATATCTGGTACTTGCATTGTGAGGCCCTACTTTTTCCCACAGATGGTGGAATTCTCATCCTATTCTAGCTCATTTAGATAGTCTATTTTCAGCCATCTCGCTTAAAACCCATAATCAAAGCAAAAAAACCCTAAAAGTTACTTCTTTCAGTCTAACTTATAGGATTGTTAGAACTTATTTGAAAGCATTTTCAACAATGGTGTTCTTTTTGATTATTTAATGAGAAGCAAATTGCACTAGTAGTCCCACAATTTTTTTTCGATAGTTTCACTTTTTTTTTTCTCCTTTCTCTAAAGTGGACAAGTGGCAACCTAATTTGTCGTAAGTGTTTCGAAACTTAATGGAAGATGATAGAAAGGGCTTCTATGAATTCTTGTTGAAGGTTAGGGTTTTGCTTGCCAATTTCAAAAGAACAAGGACCGAAGTAAAACTTTGAAAAGAAAAAAGAAGTCGAGGATCGTCAGCAAATTAACCTTTTGCAGACAATCGTTTTCTTATTCTTGTCAAATTTTCTGAGATATTTGCTTTGAGCCTACAACATGTTAGATCTTATTAACATTTTTATATTGGTCGAGCTTCTATAGAGGGAACCAGCCATTAATGACCTAGATGTTCGATGTGCCGCTTCTTGGTCATGCTAAGACTATTGCTTCCTCATTAAACTGCATATATTTGCAGCTATTTTCCTTAAGCCAAATACTTACATATGTAGGCATGTATGTATATGTATGTGTGCATGTAATATTTTAGAAGAGTCTGATATTTTGACTACTCTAATTTTTCTTATGTAGTGATTGAAAACTATGTTTGTTGGCTGTCAAGCTTACTCTGCCTATTGCTTTAAACTGCTCTAATTTTGGTATCATAGACACAGTGCCAACTTAAATATGAATCTCTTGCTCAGGTAGCTGATGTGAAAAAGAACATTGAGACTACTCAAGGGCAGAGCATTTACCCAGCTGACCAACAGATGCTCATACATCAAGGGAAAATACTCAAGGATGACACAACATTGGACGATAACAAAATTGCTGAAAATAGTTTTCTTGTTATAATGTTGAGCAAGGTAGTTATAATTTATATCGTCAAGTTATTTTCTGCCTTGTGGTATAGAAACATCAATATCTGTGATATCCATAGATGTAGGCTATTTACCTAATCTGTTTTCGATACACTTGTTATGATTTAGTAATGTGATGTAATTAATCTGTTTTGCAGAGTAAAGGCTCATCGAGTGGAGCTTCATCTGCAGCAAAGGCGGCCACAAATCAGGTAAATGGGCACTCAAAATAATACATGACCCCCCCCCCCCCCCCTCCGGGTTTGCAGCACTACTGTTTTTTTGGTTCAATAATTTGGGGCTAGAAGACTATAGTCAAAAGTGAGAGAGGACTTATTTTATTTGTAAAATAGTATGCATGCATGCATCTGCATATGAATCAAATACTAAAGGATGTTTAACTCCTGACCTTTCTTCACAAAAGATATTGTTTTCTTTAGCAGACTAGCAAGATAGCTTGCGTCTGCTCTTCTTCCTATCTCCCATATTGATGCGTGTCTTTTCTCATACCTGCATAACTCAAATTTCAAGATAATTAATACTTATGCAGCTCTCTTGATGTGCTTCGAGATTTCTTGCTCTCTTATTGGCTTTTGTACTTTATCTTGAGTGAATCTGGGAAAAAAAATTGATTTGATTCTTTTATATGTCTTTAAAAATATCTTTATCCCCGTTTCGTAGGCTCCAACTAGTAGTCCGGTGCCTCCAGCTGCTCCAACTCCCGCGCCCGCTCCCTCCCCTGCACCTGCAGCAGCCACGGCATCGTGAGTTATCTTTCAATATTATGCTTTATTGTCACAATATTCAGTCCCTCATTTATTTTGCGCGATTTCTTTCTTATTTAAGCAGGGCACCTACAAGTGCACCCGCTCCAACTGCCGCACCTGCCCCAGCGCCGGCAGTTAGTGCATCGTAAGTTTTTTTCTTTTTCCAATAACTAGTGCTGGTCCTTTTATAGTCATAATTTATTGTGAGATATTTTGATTTTAGCATTATAGCACAGCCTTGAATATAATATGCCTTTCATTGTCTTTACCTTTGTATTTTGATTGGTAGACCTCTCGGTAATTATTGAGCTTGCCATCTCATCTACTTAGTGGTATTAATTATGTGGTTGATAGTATTATCTAATGTTACCCCGTCCCCATTTTTGCGATGCTACAATGAAGCTCTGAAGTCGAGGCATATGGTCAAGCTGCATCAAACCTTGTTGCAGGAAGTGGTCTGGAGCAAACAATTCAACAGATTCTTGACATGGGCGGTGACACCTGGGACAGAGATACTGTAGTTCGTGCTTTACGTGCTGCTTTTAACAACCCTGAGAGGGCTGTTGAATATTTGTATTCTGTAAGATTCATATCTTTTATTTTCTTCATCGTTTTTAATTATGCGCTGATCTTTAGTCTATTCTTTGTTTTGTTTCTACAAGCTGTTTTGTGCTTACAGTCGGAATGTTGGATACATTCTTTCATACTATGTTCTTTCCAGCAGGCCCTTGACAACTCATAATGTTGACTTATTCTATTGTACCTGTTAGTTGTTGCTTTTGATGATTGGCTCAAGATTCACTTGAAATCTGTATCATGCCCATTTATATGCATTTCTGACAACAGGGATCATTGGTCTTATAATTGATTTTCTTTCGGCCTCTCTTTTAGGGTATTCCTGAGAATGTAGAAGCTCCTCCTGTAGCTAGAGCACCTCCAAGTGGCCAACCAGCTAATCCAACAGCCCAGGTCCAACAACCAGCTCAGCCTGCAGCTCCTCCCTCCTCTGGCCCTAACGCCAATCCCTTGGACCTCTTTCCCCAGGTATGTGCTATACATGCTGTCCTACTATTCTATTTACCAATATGTACGTGTTGTGTTTATGCGATACAGAAAGTCATACTATTAAGAGACCTTTTAGCCAGCTGTCAAGCTGTCGCAAAAATGATGCTAGTGCTATATGATGGAGCTTTCAACCGAAAAACCCCATATTCACATAGATCATAAAATCCTATATAATTAACTGCCTTACAAGTGAAAATTGGTTACTGATTAATACCTTTAAGAAATAAATCAACTTAGTTTTCTCTATTAATTGCCATCTGAATGACTCATTAGATACATAAACGAAAGACATCTAGATAAAATAATCTTTTCTTTATATTTAGATGTACTGAATTTATATCTATTCATAATGCTAGTTTTATTTCTTGTCCTAGAAGTGCTAGCAGTACATTAATGTCAAAGTGCCTTCTACCATATGGACTATATAGTTATGTTATTGGATAATTTTCCTCATCCTAATTCTTGTTTTGTGAAGTACCTTTGGGGATTAGAAATGTGAAATATGATTTAAGAATGGCATGTCTAGTGATGTTTATATGGTGCACCATTGGAAAAGAGTAGTTCTATTTAATTTGAAGGTCTTAAAAGAGGATATGGTAGTAATAAGAAAGAGATGATATCATGTACTCTGTCATGGATGCTGATGTGGGAGACGAGTATAATAAAATGAATTATTGCGACTGGGTATCGTTTTTTACTTACTTTTATCACATTCTGTACTTTCAACAGGGTCTTCCAAGCATGGGATCCAATGCTGGTGCCGGTAGCCTTGACATGTTACGTAATAGTCCACAGGTGCTCAATATCTTTCTCTCTCTTGTCTAGTTGAGAAAAACCGTTAATTTCTGTTCAAACTTCTACATCACCTTTTTTTTTTTTATGTGTGTGTGTAGTTTCGAGCCTTGTTGGCTTTGGTTCAGGCTAACCCTCAAATATTACAGGTCTGTTCTTGTTTCTTTGTGCATGTTTTTGCATTGAATCCTATTGGTTCTAATTTACTTCCACTTACGATCCTGCATTAATTTTCTTTATTTCACAGCCTATGCTTCAAGAGCTGGGGAAACAAAATCCCCAAGTTTTGCGTCTGATTCAGGAAAATCAAGCCGAGTTTCTTCGTTTAGTTAATGAACCCGCCGAGGGAGGAGATGGGTGAGAACTTTTATACTTTTGAGCTATGAATGCATGTTTGTGCTTGTCAGAATTGTAGTGGTACTTATTATTTTCTTTGTTTATTAAACAAACCAGGAATTTGCTGAGTCAGTTGGCAGCTGCAATGCCACAAGCCATTCCAATTACTACAGAAGAGCGAGAAGCCATTGACCGTGTAAGTTAATCAATTTCTCTTAGAGCTATAATATCGAAACATGGTTTAATGTGTATGTTAAAAAGGAAAAATGAGGTGGGAATAATTTTTCATCCTCTCTCTCTCTCTCTCTCTACATATATGTGTGCGTGCGCGCGCGCGCATATTCAGACACACATATATATATATATATAGAGTCCGGCTACAATGTTATTAATTGCACCAAGCACTAGTGCTACCAAATTTTTCACCGTTAGATCTATCCCTTTGACCATTTCCACTCCTCATATCACACTATTCCATCAACCACCCACTAAATCTTAGGGAATCACTATCATTCTAATCGCACATCACTTCATCCAAGAGCCGAATTGAAGTAATTTTCTGCGTATTTCATTTAGATTGGATGCTAACCATAAATTTCATATTAAATTAACCTAAGCCTTTTATTAAATTTTCATGGTTATATTGTAAACTCTAGCTGCATGTGGCTTAAAGTTTGTATACCTTTTCCACCTCTTAGGCTGGGACGGATTTTTTGTTTCACATTTCTTATTTCCGCCATTTTCCACGAAAAGCTTCTTAGGCTTTTAGTCTTTAGATAAATTACTCGTCATCTTACCAGCTGTAGGATATCCAAAATTCAAATGGAAAATTAAGGATAAAGTCTCTTTAGCTATGAGACCCATGTAGGGTTGCTTGCTTGTTGTATTCAACTTTAAAAAGTAATTATTGGTTTATTTTATGCGTCGTCCTCATATTCTTGCACTTATTCTGAGGCAGCTTGAAGCAATGGGCTTTGATCGGGATCTTGTTTTGGAAGTGTTTTTCGCCTGCAACAAGAATGAGGAGTTGGCTGCAAACTATCTCTTGGATCACATGCATGAGTTTGAGGAGTAATTAAACGACACGGCTAAAGATGGAAGAGCTTTTGGAGGAAAAAAAAAACCACACAGAGCACATGCTTCACATCAGTGTCTATCAATAACAGTTACTGTCTAGGTAATAGTATTGGGGTCACTTGAGGTTGGTTATCTTTTCATCTTAAATTATCCTTCTTCTTTTCTATTTGGGGCTCAACTTTTGTCACATAAAAAAGTTTTATATGATGTCTTTAGAAACTTTTAATTGTGTATAAAGATTTGCATCGTGGATCGCCGTACCTCTTTCGAATTGTATTCCTGCTCTTGTGCCTAATCTGCTAGATTTGTTTTTCTTTTTTAATGAATAGACTTTGTTTGCTTGCAAAGTATTCATCTTTATTCAATTGGATTAGTCATAAACACAACACTGGTGCCTTTCGAACTTTCACTACCGAAAACCTTTTTCTTTTGCGAATGGTGATGCGTGCCAACTTGCTACCTATTTCCCTCAAGTTTTTAGACGCAACTGAGCATTTGGAAAGGGAGCAGAGAGTGGTGGACCGGATTGGTTTTTTCAAGTTTTATTTATATACAAAAAGTTGTGGGTATGAAAATGACTGCATGCCGAGTGGATTATAGAGATAACGAAAGAGCTTGGAAAGTTTTTGTTTAATTACATTTGGGTGTTTGTTATATCTGGAATTAGTCAAAACCTCGTGATCACTATATCCTGATTATCTACGAGGCAGATGAGAGGCAATATAATTTGTCATGTAAATGACAAAATATTCCTAAATCCTAAATCTCTCTCTCTCGTGTTTTTTTTTTTTTTCCTGAAATTGAACTTCAAGTTGGTATATCGTGCCTGAAACGGATCAATCTGTGGAAAATAAAATGCACGTGTACAGAACACCGAAGTGATCTTGGGGGACTGCTTGACTCTGTTTCCTTTCTGGATACAGATGTTTGAAAACACACATTATTTGGTTTTTAAATCTTTCCTCGACAGTTAGTTTTATTTGCATTAGAATCGGAATTTTCAAACTAGAATTCCTGCCACCAAATCAAAAGCTCGGAGATTTTGGATTCTCGGAGCAGAGAAGCTTTCCCACAAAGATTTTGATGCAGTTTGGCAAGCGCGGAACATTACCAAGTAACAGTGCAGTAAAATGTCGGTCCTCAGCAGCAGTATATCCAAAGTGTACTGCAGTTCTGTGGACACTTGCGCTGTCTGAGTTGCTCTTGATTTCGCATGGAATGAGACACTTGAGTAATTAAGGGAATCGATGGTGTGTTGGAATTGGGCACCCACGTTTCTCAGTTTTTTTATTTGGAGGTAAATAGAGGCTTGCAAAAACTACCCATGTTTTGCCCAAAATGCATATCTACTGGGAGCGAGAAATGATGATGTGAGCCGTGACAAAATAGCTATTCGGGCCCCATGCAGATAAAATAAACGGATGGAACAAAATGTGTCCAAATGTTTGACAAATCTAAACCCCACATGATGCTTCATTTCCCATCGGCCATAAAATAATTGTGGATAATCAATTGATTTGCCTTGACCAGTACAATCAACCTAACACGAGTTACTTTCATCAAGGAGTGATGCTTTGGGCACACCTGATATGTGACCAAATGTTTAATACAACGGGTATTCCGTAAACCCAAATTGGATAACTACCATCATTGAAACTTAAAATTTCCATATTATTCTTTACTGAAACTATTTACATCTTTTTATATCGATCAATATGAATTATTGTATATAATTGTCAGCACGTCACACTTTTTAGAACACCAAAAGTAATAACCCATAAACCAAAAGGGCCATTGGATCAATAAAAATCAGAGGAGCTATTATCAACTAGAATGGTCCTAATCTTCGCTAGCATGTGTAGCAGCGAGGGCCTAAAATTCCCACATCACCCTATCACCGTCCAAAAGTTTCGTCGCTTCCTCAACTCCAGATTCCCATAGTCCCACACCCAATAATACACATAAACCACGCATGCAAAGCAATTTTAGGCACTTGAAACTTTATTTTGAACTTATCTTTAAATACCAAGGAGTCAAATGCAATGATATGAAGAGGGTATTTCTAACGAATGGGTCTAAAGGGAGAATATTTGCTCGTGCGTGGAGGGACGTGGAATGTCCTGTCATGCATCATGCATCCAACGACCATCTCCACAGCTAGATTTTACTTCGCGGTGATTTAAGATTCACGTAAAGTAAAATCTAACAGCAAAGATGCGAGTGTCAAAAGTGACCAGTTCGAAGAGAAAAGAAAACTACGTCTCTACCTGTAGTGGGGCACTTCTGCAGAATTTGTATTTGGTCCAGCACCCGACATGTGGTGTTTGCTACCAACGCGAGTTTACATGTAGAGGAACTCTAGAGTGAGAGAGAGAGAGAGAGAGAGAGAGAGAAGTGAGTACAAGATCCCTATAAATATGGGGCCAGTGAAACTTTTGGAGCTCACCGGAGAACAAAAACATGGGAGAAGAAATGGAGGGAGAAAGGAAGAGAGAGCATGGCCTCCATGATAACAAAAGAATAGGAGGCCTAAGAACAATGCCCTTCATCTTTGGTAAACACATACTAGCTCATACTTCATGTTACTTGGAAAAGGTACAAATCTACAAGTAAGGAGTATAGTTGAGAACTTGATTTCATTTAAAAGAGGAAGCTAAGTTCTTGAAAGCGGATTGTTTTCTATTATTTTGAAACTTTCACTGAATTCATTTTAAGTTTTCAATCTAGATAGATCTAGTTATTTAGAACTGTACTAGTACTAGTTGAGCAATACTTACTTCCAACCAAACATCTCCTATGGTAACTTGGTCTGTTGGGTTGATGCAGCAAACGAGACAGCGGAGAAGCTCGCGGTGGTGGGGTTCTCCACCAACATGGTGAGCTACTTGACCCAGCAGCTGCACATGCCTCTCAACAAGGCAGCCACCACCGTCACAAACTTCGGCGGCACCTCCAGCCTGACGCCCCTCCTCGGCGCCTTCCTCGCCGACGCCTTTGTTGGCCGCTTCTGGACCATCTTCGTTGCCTCCCTTGTCTACCAAATAGTTAAGGCTAAAAAAAGAGCACACCAGTAATTAATTTTTTTGTTACTTTTGAGCCTTTAAATATAATACCCTCTTGATTAGTCTAGTAACTTAATGGTTAAGCTTGATGCATCCTAAAATTAACTAACACGATAATTTAATATAAATTTAGTCAATCTCTTAGAGTACAGTTAATAAATTAGTTTTGTATAGTAACAGCTTTGTTAGTAGTTTTAACTTTTCAGAAATTTAAGAGAGACAAATTTTCGCAAGTTAACTGTTTGCCTTTAAATCTTAATTGATTGATTTGTGTTTATTTTAGGGAATGACAAGCTTGACAATCTCAGCCATCTTCCCCCAGTTCAGACCCCCTCCTTGCAACCCAGCCGGCCACCAAGAAGCATGCCAGGAGGCCTCCCCATGGCAGCTCGCCGTGCTTTATGCATCACTGCTGCTAAACGCGGTGGGCGCGGGTGGTATCCGTCCGTGCGTGGTGGCGTTCGGCGCGGACCAGTTCGACGAGTCCGACCCCAAGGAGAGGACAAAGACGTGGAACTTCTTCAACTGGTACTACTTCTGCATGGGCGCGTCGATGCTGGTGGCGGTGACGGTGATCGTGTACGTGCAGGACAACATTGGGTGGGGTTGGGGCCTGGGAATCCCCACCGCTGCCATGGTGGTGTCGGCGGCATCGTTCGCTGCCGGTTACGGGATGTACCGGAGGCTGGAGCCAGCTGGGAGCCCATTCACGCGGCTTGCGCAAGTCGTGGTGGCGGCGGTGAGGAAGAGGAAGGTGGCGGCCGTCGACGACCCGCAAATTTTGTATGAGAATGATGAGATGGACAAAGCCATCTCTCTCTCCGGGAAGCTTGTGCACACCAAGCAGCTGAGGTATTTAATCTCTCTCTCTCTCTCTCTCTCTCTCTTAAATTTCTTATAGAATATGTTAATAGTGGCAATAGTTAATAACTAATAACGAATGAAGTAGTAAATTTTAATGATTTTAATAGAAATAACTATATGAAGACAAATAAATGCTATTCCAAAAATACCTGATAATGATATACTAATTAACAACGGGTTTACAAAATATAAATTCTTACGTGATGGGTATATACTACTAGCTAGTAGCTATTTTACTACTACGCTTGTGACTCATGTGGCGGTGACGATGACGCCAAACATGTGGATGTGGGCCCCGCATGAGGTGACATGCCCCCAACCACCTTGTTTAGCCTCTGCGTGTGCACCCGAGGCATCATCCCACAGCCAGAATTTATTTTATTTTTTCAAAATTTTGAGCTAGTCATGGAGATCATGCACCCATTTTCCACTTATAGCAGAATTTAAATTCAAAACCTAAGACTTAAGCAGAATTTAAATTCAAGACCTACGATTTAAGGTCGTGTACCTACTAACCAAACTAACTATCGACCTCTTTGTATTTGGAACGGTAATATAGAGGAAAACTATAGTAAAATTGTATAATAGATTTAATTTTGAAATAATACTATCAGAGTTTTCGTTTATAAGATTTATTATCTCATTCTATCTTTCTGCTACATAAGAAGCTCCACTCCATGTGCCAAACACTCAATTATAGAAGGCTGTAGCTAACGACAAAAATACACACCAAACCAAACATAAGATATGGCCTAGGAAATACTTGTCCAAACATAACCGCTTTGAGGCTTGAGAAAATCCAAAGTAAATTCATTAGTACCTTTAAACTTTTCTGATCTGATCATGTGGATCGGTGTTAGAAACAGCTACTGATAATGGAGATGTTTCCAGCGAAAGGCACAGACCCACATGTAAAATCTGAATTATCAGTTGTACTTCAAAGCATATTCCAAAGCAGCCATAAAATTACTCGTCTACCAAACAACGGATCCGAGTCAGGATTAGTTAGTTGATTAGCGGAATGTATCGCAAATTTCTATTGAGCTCCTAAGGAATAGTACCTAAAATGTAACCTCTAATGTTTATCAATCATTCACAAAGAACTGCACATAATTAGGTCATCATTATTGCAGCTTCTTCGACAAAGCAGCGATTGTCACCGAATCCGATGGTGTCAAAGAAGGCTCCTCAGCCACCGCCGCCTCCAGAACCCCTAACCCATGGCGGCTGAGCACGGTTCACCGTGTGGAGGAGCTAAAGTCAGTCATCCGCATGGGGCCTATCTGGGTTGCAGGCATCCTTGTCATCACTGCTGGGGCCCAGCAGGGCACCTTCGCCCTCCAGCAGGCCCGCACCATGGATCGCCGCCTCTCCCCTTCCTCTACCTTTCAGATCCCCCCAGGTTCCATGACTGTCTTCACCATGCTTGCCATGCTCGTCACCATCTCCCTTTACGACCGCGCCCTCATTCCTCTTGCCCGCCGCTACACCGGCCTCGACCGCGGCCTCTCCTTCCTGCACCGCGTGGGCATTGGCTTCGCCATTTCCATTGTCGCCACCTTCGTCGCCGGATTCATCGAAATCCGCCGCAAGCACGTTGCAGCTGAGGCGGGCCTCCTCAACTCACCGACCACCACAATACCAATATCAGTCTTCTGGCTCGTGCCACAGTATGCTCTCTTTGGAATATCAGAGGCATTCACCTCAATCGGCTACCTTGAGTTCTTTTATGACCAGTCGCCCGAGAGCATGCGGAGCACCGCCAACGCACTATTCTGGTTGGTGATATCCTTAGGAAGCTATGTTAGTACGATGCTCGTCTCGCTGGTCCACAAATATAGTGCCGGTCCAGGAGGATCTAACTGGCTAGCGGATAATGTAAACAGGGGGAAGTTGGAATACTTCTATTGGCTCATCACAATGCTTCAGGCTTTGAATTTGGTGTATTACATGGTATGTGCTAAGTACTACACGTTTAAGCCAGTTCAGATTGGGGAAGAGAAAGATAGAGTAGTGGAGCTCAACAATAAGGTTTGAGATCCGAGTAATTGTGTATTGAAGTAATACACCAAGGGAGTCTAAGCTGATATAGGAAGAGATATTGCATGTAAAAGAGTTTTAAGTTTGCCAGGATAAAGAGAATGTAGAATTCAGAAATAAAAACTATAGAAAGAACACTATTGTCGAGAGAATGAAAACAAGTATAATACCTCTATGTTACATAGATATGATTTGGGTGTTCAATATGGCTATACTACTACATTCTTCAGGAATTGAAGGCTCAATCAAAATTGTTAATCACACACTTCTCTTCTTTCTCTAGCAGGGCCGGCCAAGTGACTTGCTAGGACTAGGTGTATCAATCGGTCAGGCCCGCAATGGATTGTTAGGGTACAGCTTGGTGCAAAAGATAAGATGTACACGATCAGGTTGGGCCAAGCCCAGTCAGATTTCGGATAAGATGGTTTCAGAAAATAATTCTTCTATATGCCCTAAAAATATGCTGCATGTTTATTCCTCTAAATTGTGTATTTGCATTGATGCTTCTGTACGTATGGGCATGTGCAGTCATTTATTTGGGTAGAGTTAAACCTTGGATAACCTTAACTAACAACTAGAAAAATGGAACACAATCAATTTACACCAAACAAATATTACTTGGTTCACGTCATGTGAACTATTATTGAGTCTTTTCCCAAAACAATGCAGGTCAGATAAATAAATAGCGAGTTATACATTTAATACTAAAACAACAAGACTTCAGCCACTTCAGCCCACACAGTAGAATATATCACTTTAATACTACGTTTAGCAAATTCTATTTCAAAACTAAAGCTACAATTTATCATAATAAACTCGAAATATCAACATAACTATACTATATGTATATAAAAACAAGAATTCTATTAGAACCCCAAAATACTCCAAAAATCGCCAATTAATCCTTAATATATATATATATATATATATATATATATATATATATATATATATATATATATATATATATATATATCCAATCCGAATTGCATCAATAAGACGATGAATCGCACATACCTAGAGAAATCGGGGGATTCAGAATTAGACGGTGGGCTTGCGATGGAAACCCTGGGCGGGGTCGACGACCTCGTCGGAGGGGAAGGCATTAAGGGCAGTGACGGTGGCGGCAGGGGGCCCGATCCGGCACCGCCGCTCCACCATCTCGTTCACGGCAGCGGGTTCGCCGGAGAACACGGCCTCCACGGAGCCGTCGCGGCGGTTCCGGACCCAGCCGCGGAGGCCGAGCTCGCGCGCGTTCTCCACCGTCCAGTCGCGGAAGAACACGCCCTGGACCCTCCCCTTGATCACCGCGCGCACCTGGTGAAGCCAAAGCCATTAGAGAGCGGGTAAGAGGAGATGGGAATCGGAAGGAGATGAGATCGCGAAGAGGAAGCGTACGGTTTTGGGGGGTTGGGGATGTGGGGGCGATGCGGAGGCGACGGCGCTCATGGCGATGAGGAGAAGGGGAAGGAGAAGAAGCGGAGGAGAATGATCGACAGAGGAAGAGGAGGATTCAGGAGCGAGGCAGAAAAAATCTGCAGACTCGAATGGATGCTCCCCAGAACAGATCTTCTAGTGGGTCCGATCGAACCGGTTACGATGGATCGTACGGCTAGATGGTCTGTGTCCCACGTGAACTTGACTCAACCAGCGAGTTGATTTGGGCTACGCATCAGATGGTTGACGAAGATTAACTAATTAATTACAATTTAAAAAAAATACCGTTATTTATTTTAGGTAAATACTAAATGTACATCACCTTTCTATATACATCCAAAAATAAATGCACATGTGGCATTGCTTTTTTTTTTTTTTTTTTTTGGTTTTTAATTTTTCCCACTAACCAGACCGAGGCATCTAATGACATCTTTTTTCCCCGAGACAAAATATCTCATGTCCCTAATAAAACTTTACAGTGCAATAAATTATCTCGCAAAATCAATTGCCTGAATCATAATAATAAGAATTTCACTACCGCTCCTAGTTTTAAACCACCTGTGAAATGCAACAATATCGTACAAGCCAAAATAGAATTCGCATCAGTTTTACCTCTTCACAGAGAGTCCTACAAAGAAAGCCATTTCATCAATAAGAGTAAAACGAGAAACACCACAGAGCAGCAGAAAATATCAATAAAACCTAAGGCCAAATAGATTGCCGACATTACACCGACAAAACCATGATCATTGGTAGCAATATCCAAAGCAAGCGTGAGGACTTCCCACCATTATGTCAAAATAGAAATTAGAAACAAGAATTCATCGTATTACATTTTACCAACACTCAGACATATGATGAGAGAGTTCTAATTAATTCGTTCCTGATGACATTGGAACGAATCCCTCTACTGCCCCTCTCCTGACTCGCGTTTGGGGGCTTCTTTGATCTCATCCCCAGCTTCATCCTGGCACCGAGAAAAACAAGCATAAGTATATGATGGTGAAGATAAGTTACGAGAAAGAACTGAAATGAATTGTTGGGTCGAGCAGACCGTGATATCAGAGGTCCATAAGGTCAAGTTATCTCGCAGGAGTTGCATAATCAATGTGCTATCCTTGTACGATTCCTCGCCCAAAGTGTCCAACTCCGAGATTGCCTCATCAAAAGCCTGTTGATAATTATCAATTAAAGAAACACCGAAATTATTAAGAAAAATAGGTTCAGAAATAGAAAATACACAGCAGTACAAATGGGAGCACTGTTAGGTGTGGAAGTGCGCACTAGGAATAGCAAAAGCCAACAACAATTTTACCACAGATTATAGGAAACAGAACAGAGACGGTAGAATTTTCCACATCACAATTTTTTGCAACATCTACAATTCTACATTACACTACTCAGTAATTTTGAAAAATAAATAAATTTGATTCACGGCTTATGAAAAACAGAACAGCTATAACACACAAGCAGAACATTTGATGAGGGTAAGCTAATACATTTACTTATCGTGGCAGCATTATAGGAATTTTTCAATAAAAGAATTTTATGGCAGTATTGCAAATTTGCAACATCAAATCGTATCAGAGCAGCTAATTCTTTGTTTTCAAGTAAAGAATTTGATGGCAGCATGATATGCATTTGCAGGAGAATGTTTCACCAACTAGCGAAAACCAATACGAAAAAACACGGAATCCACAGGCTTTTAACTGAAAACCTTTCTTTTAGGGAAAAATAAAATATCTACCTATTCTAACTGGGAGAGAACCAAGGCAAGTGCATAGGCAGATAACATATAAATAGATATTGGATGAAAGTTCTTGTCATTTAAGAATTGTTTATCTGTTTATGTAAAACTAACGAGCATGATTTTAATATCCACAGGTTGTGTAGGATCCTACACCGTCAAGATAGATATGGAGTTTCGAACTCTTTGTCGGACTAGTAGACAATATTAGAACAGTTCTCAATTATGATCTTAAAACTACAAATCCAATCAGAGCCAAGACATTAGAGTATTAAGATTGTTTAATGATGCACGTGCACAAGCATTTAAAGAAAACCATGCTATACATGCACATTAATCATACTGTTTAAGTAGTTCGATGACTAGTTGACAATCAACAAAACCATACCCACAACAAAACCATTATCATTGAAAACTGACCTGTTTTGCAAGACTGCAAGCACGGTCTGGCGAGTTCAGGATCTCATAATAGAACACGGAGAAGTTGAGTGCCAGGCCAAGCCTGATCGGATGAGTAGGTGCCAGTTCAGCCAGAGCAATATCCTGCAAATTGTATTGCAAAGATAAGTGATCAAACAGGATTAATAACAAGCAGCAAAAAGAAAACACCTTCAGAAATCATCTTAACAAAAGGTTGAAGTATAACAGGTATCCCACAACGAAATTCTTAAAAGCTACTTTTAATCTGAATACTTTACGAATAATAAGCGACGGAATTTCAGATAGCCGATAGGTCATACCTGAGCAGACTTGTAGGCCAGAAGTGTGCTCTCAGCAGCTTCCTTCCTTTCAGCTCCAGTCTTGAACTCCGCAAGGTACCTATTCATTAATCACCACTCAGACATATTAAAATAAAGGTCTTCCACAAGTGCTCGAAAGATTATTGTATTATGTAAGTTAGAAATTAAGTTTCTAACAGACACAAAGGAAATTATAGATTTTGTGAAAAGATAAATGCAATAGAGTTTTGAAGGAAGCAATGCTAGCTATGAATGTATGTTGTCTTCATTCCTTCGTACCTATGGTAATCACCCTTCATCTTCAGATAAAACACTTTAGACTCTGCGGTGGTCGCAGATGGTACAAGATGAGAATCGAGCAGCTTCAAGATGCCATCGCAGATCTTGCTGAGCTCGGCCTCAATCTTGCCGCGGTACTCCTTGATAAGGGCAACGTGGTCCTCGTTCCCACGGCTCTCCTCCTTTTGTTCGATGGAGGAGATTATGCGCCATGAGGCACGGCGGGCCCCGATCACATTCTTGTAGGCAACAGAGAGGAGGTTGCGCTCCTCTACAGTGAGTTCTTCAGTGTCGGCCGACTTGGCCACCTTCTCCATGAACTCCACCATCTCCTCGTACCGCTCAGCCTGCTCCGCCAGCTTGGCCATGTAGACATTCTCCTCCCGAGACATCTTGTTTTCTATTAATAATAACTAGATTCTTCCTTCCACAACCAGATCAACAAATGCGATCAGTTTAGCATCTCTTGCTTTGCGAAATAAATTCAAAATGTTTAAGGAATTAACCAGGAATGCTTTCAAAAGCACATGGGGTCAATACTTTTAACTTTTCGCGCATCAAGAACCAAGCATATCTATTCCAACATGCATGACTGCATGATGCACATCAAGCCTGTGCTCACCGACATGAGAATGAATATGAACTCACATCCAATGAGCAAAAAGGTAGAAGCACCAGATGCATGTGCTTTCGAAAGCATTCTACCTCAACTAAAATTCAAGTCCTAAAATACATCCTCTGAATCTCATACTCCAACTCAAAATATTATGTTGTGAGATTTTTACACTCGCCGGGAAAAAATAAAAAAGTCAATAACAGCAATCATATAATGACGTTATTGTTGATCTCGTAAACAGCACACCATTACATCGTAATATCACACTATCCGATTCTACACTCCCATCTCTCTAACAGATTTAATGCTTTCTCTCATAAAACATAGCTTTCGCTGTTTCATATCAAAGCATTTGTAATATTATAATCTAAAAAAAAAAAAAAAAAAAAAAAAAAGATAATGGCTATATTTCTAATATCATTCACCAAAATACTCCCGATGAGAAATACTCGGCGCGATCCAACCATTTCAAATCGCAATCGAAGGATTTTTTTCAAAGAAAACATCATGATCTCACCGATTAAAAGAATCCATGCCCTAGACTAGTTAATTTTTCCGATTTAATCAAAAAAACACAAGGGAAAAGAACCGTCTAGAGAAAACATATGAGAAAACCTACAAAATTGGCGAGATCGGGACGATCCGATCACGGAGATCACCGGAAATATTGGGGAAAAACAGCACCAAAATTACGAAAAACAAGAAAAATGAAATAAAAATAGATAGTAAATATAAATAGTTGAAGAGAAGAGGAGATGATCGCGATACCTCTTTTTTCGCCCTTTTTTCCCCTTCGATCGGAAACAGAATCGCGTGCAGGCAATCGATTTGGGGGTTTTTTGAATGCGGAGAGGAGGGGTGGAGAAGAGCGATAAAAAGAGGGGGAGGATCGGCCGCGTACATCCAGCGGTCCAATGGAGGGGCGACACGTGGTGGGCCCAGAGGCGGGACAACGCAGCGCGGTCGTGTGCTGTGTGTTGCTGTTGGGTCCGTCTGGCGAACCAGGCTGGCCAAATCGGTCGTGATCGCATGAACTGATGACAACTTTGTTTTTCTGGCACGTGCCGTCACGGGTGGTGCAGATTAAAAAGGATGATTTGCAAGTGTATGGAAATAGACCCCCCTTCAACCATAAAACAGTTTGGAAATAGACCCCTTAATTTTATTTTAATTTAATTTTTTTTTTTTTACTTTTTTTTTAAAAAAAAAATTAGGGATGCAAATGGATTTCGTCTGATGAACCAGAAATCGAATGATAGGAATGGAACATTAAAAAAATTTACTTTCGTACCAGCCATTCAGAATAGTAATAAATAGAGGAACAAAATTCATTTTATCCACCAATCCTGTCATGAGTGTGGCATATAAAATTTTTTTGCTTAAGTCGAAGCATGGCGATTCATGTTATACTTGTGTAGTTATATTATTAAAATATATTTTTATTTTTTTTTATCATAACATAAATACGAAAGTAAAAAATTATATAAAAAAAATTAAACAGTGTTTTAAAACTCTCGTTCCAACACATTAGAAAGAAAAAAAATCATTCTCAACTCTAACATAAGAATCTATCAACAACAATCGAAGTAGAAAATTAATCCACTCGAGATTAAAATTTAAAACATATATAAGAATGTAATAAAGTGTATAAAGAGATGAGAGAGAGCGCACGTTTTATGAGCTACGGCGACAGCGGTGGAGGAGAAGTAGACGGAGAAGTGGAGGATTCTTATCGGCGATGGTAGTTGCGGTGGCAGTGGAGGCGATGGATAGGGGTTGATCATGAGCGGTACCCCCGTACGACTAAGGAAGGCGATTATCGGGTCTAGGATTCTTGCGAGGTTGTAGGTGGAAGAATTTCAAAAATGGAGGATCGGATTAGAAGATGGTGGCTATGGAGTGGACGGGAAGGAAGAGGAGGAGGAAGGCAAGAAGGTTTGGAGGTTCTTTATGACAGGAAAGAAAAGGTAAGGATCAAGGGTGAAGAGGCCGAAGGAAAAGACTTTGTTACCTACGAAGATGGCAAAAAAAGATATAGTGGCGTAGAGATAAGAAGAATTCAAAAAAAGGGAGAGCGAAAGAGGAGATAATGATGTTGGTCATTGCATAAGAGTTTTTGTGGTTGGGTGTGAATGGTGTGTAACCTTTAATTATAAGTGTATAAGTGGTTCATTGAGTTTCGAGTCTGCGAAGAGTTTACAATTAATTCATTGGATTGGAGATTGAAAATAAGAAGAGTTCACAATTATTCATTAGGGATTCGGAATGAAAAGAGAATTCGGAATGAAAAAAGTTTACAATTAATTCATTGGGGTTGGAAATGAAAAAAAGTTCACAATTGATTCATTAAGTGGTTGAGAATGGAATGAGTAGGAAAAAAAAAAAAAAAAAAAAAATTATTGAGGGTTGGAAATGAGAAGAGTAAAAATTTAAGTAATTTTAAAATTTTTAATTAAAAAAACTTATGTCACATGACAAAACATAAAAAGAATAATATATTGGCATAGACATAGATATCACAATAACATTAAATTCACAAATAATGAAATATTCCGAAGAAGTTTACTAATAACATATCATTGATGTAGCCATTAAAAGGAGGGGAAAAGAACTTGGTGCAAGAAATAGAATGCAGAAGTAATAGTACACAAATGAAGCTCCTCTTATTCAAGTGTTTGGGAAAAATCTCTTGCAGAAAATTTTTCATGCCAAGCGCGATTATTCGCCTGTTCCGGCGATCTTTTTCTTCAACGCTTCAACATCTTCGGCCAATTCTTTTCTGCTTTGCTGCAAAAAAAAAAAAAAAAAAAAAAAAAAAAAAAAAAAAAAAGACAAATTGTCAGAATAAAATTAAAGAGAAAGATAAGGCAAGAAGATAAGATTTAGTACAAAGTGGACAAGTTTTATGACCAAAAAGAATCCGCTCTTATGCCATTCATTTTAAATTATATTTGTATCCAACCAATTTATTGAAAAGAACTTGAGTGATTACTCAGCAGAAACAGGTATAACCCATACTATAAAAAAATTACCTTGAAGAGCAGGTAGCGGTACACGAACCATCCAGTGTATCCAAGCCCCACCAGTTCCATGATCTTGGGAAGCTACGAAGAGAATAGAAGAGGAAAAAAAACATTAAGGAAAAAAAAGAGAGCAAAACTCACATAATTTGATATTAAACGGAGCAAGTACAAAGTTGAAGTTAGCGAGAGTAGTGTACCAAGGGAACAGAGTTAATGGCTCCGACGACGACAGAAGAGAGCCAAACTGCAACTAATGCGCCTCCGCCGTATAAGAATACAGTGGATTTGTTCTCAATAGAATCCCACTATAGTTTTAAAACATCAGTTAAAGATACATGTAATGCAGTGCAAAGAGACTGCAGAGAATGAGATTGGGGTGCAGTACCTTCTCCTTTAAATCGGCGAGGAGCTCGTCTGTTTGAATGGAACTCGGAGTGTCCTCCGACGAAGAGGTGGCTCTAACTTGGAACAAAGAGAACCTCTGTGATTCTGTTTCACAGGAATACCGTAAATAATAACAAATAATATATTCGAATTCAGAATCTCCTGCTGCTGCAGCTGCTGTGGTATCGTATGAAATATGCGGTTATGGTAAATAGGGGTTACCTTGGAAGCGAGGGGCCGAGATGACGGAAAGGGAGGAGGAAGAGGAAGGAGAGGCGGAGAGGGAGTGCCTCGACAGGGGGGGAAGGAGAAGGGAGCGAGGAGCGACGGAGCCAGGCGTAGGGAGCCGAGCGCCACCGAGAATTGCAGTTGAGTACGCCGTCGCCGTCGCAGCGGCCATTGTATATTTGTATCTTATCCTACCCCCCTGCACTCTCAATCTCCTGCTTCTCCTGGAAGTGGAATTTTCACTTGGCTCACTGCTCTCGTTAGCACAATCTCTCTCCTCGTTTGTGTCCACTCCCTTGAAGGCCTGCGTTACACGTGGCGCAATGATTGGTTCCGATTGGTCGGCTTCCTATCTTTGTAATCCGAGCTTGGTCCACTCTCTAAGGATTTGGTTGGTCACAGAGGAAGCGGCCAGTAAACGGGCCGGGCCAGACTCGTTCGAATAAAGCCCGAATCCATCAATTGGATTTGCACATAGAATGCGTTAATGAAAATACGTTTCCATTTACAGTTATAATAATGAGTCAGAGGAAATTTAAAATGGAACCTTTGTAAATTAATCACTTATTACCATCCAATCATACAAAGTATCAGTCCTTTATTTTGAATTGTAGTAACAACCAACTACTTTATCCTACACAATACGGTCATTAGCAAGCTAGCATCCAGGTTTAGGTCGGAATTGATTGATCCGGTTCATCTATCCGTGTGGCAATTGCTAAGGTGTGCCGCCCGCCGCATGCAACGAGGTTCGTGCACCATCGCCCGGTGGAGCTGCTGTGGTCTTTTGGAGGAGGCAGGTTTATAGGCACTTCCATAGGGTGTCCGGTGGTCACCCTTTTACCGTATCCAAGTCGACCGTGATCTCCTCTCCCAAACTGTCATACATTTGCACGAGAATCTAGGTTAATGATGAATCCAAAATAGATGATGGTTGATGCCGAGAGGAAATAAGTGGATGCATGTGATGCCATTAAGAACTTCAAAATTACAAAAAATGAGGATTTGGCTCTACATGTACCAATCTAGTCACTAATCAATAATACTCCAAAAATAAAGTCACAAAGGAGCCCAAGTTAATACCTTCAACAACTTTGTTCAAAGTGAACTAATATATATGAAAATCCTCGTAAAATAGCTTTGCGCACGGGGGTCAATGTTAATAACCTAACCAAAAAAAGCTAAGTTGGCTCAGCAGCTCGCTAGATAAACAAAATACTTACAGAAAACATTCGTCCATCACGTGCGCATGCGACGGAATGGGTGCCTCCACAGGATACCTGTAGATGTCCAAATGGGTGAGTCCCAGATAGCGCAACAGTGAAAAATTCAAGAAATTTCCATATGATCTCTGTATTATCCTATATAAAGAATAATTCTTACTCTTGTGATATTGTATTTGTCTAGACGACAAGTGAATTTACCTGAACTATGTCTTCTCCAACTAAGAGTTGAACCTTTTGGGGAACCATTTTACTACTCTTATCATCTCCGAATCCGAGCCTCCCGTGCTCTCCTCTTCCCCAAGCATATACCTACAAGAGCAGCAAGATAATTAACATAATTACTTGCCATTAAAATGCTATGAACTTCTCATCTTGAAAGTGTACTTTGCCTGCTTCCCCATAGTAGTGCAGTCAAAATTTCATTCGATACATGGCATTGGCTGATTAGGCAACACATACGACAGCCAAGAACCTCAATTTAAGTTTCTGAATCGCATGAGGCAAAGCCCAAATGAGATCTAACAGTTAAGCAGTGCAGGCAATTTGATAAAGAAATACAAATTTAAAGCATCCTATTTTCGTAAAACAATATCTACACAATAAGGGATAAAAGCTACTATGACACCCAAAGAAAGAGGAAAGAAAGCTGATCTTAAATACTCTGCAAGCCCATTTTACGATATTCATCTTGTTACAGCTTGAGGTCAGCTGAACAAGTGTTGTCCTTGACCAAAGAGACAAATTTGCTGCTTTGAAGAACTCCAGAAAGAAGACTTACTCAATTGTTTCTTTCCAGATGAGCACATGATAGTTTTGAATTTGGACAACAGGCTTTAAAAAGCTTTAGAAAGAAATACTCTGAAAGAATCAGGTGTCTCTAATTTCTACTTTGACAGCCATGATAGCGGAAATCTTTCCAATACCTCCAGGCTTTGGTAATCTTCAAGATCTCTCTGATATCTTTAACAGCTACCACAATTTTTTTCCCCCACAATTCATTTCCTTCCTCATTTGTGCTATATATTTTACTTTTCACCATATTTGTGCAGAAACAGATGAGTATGATTCTGCAAACTTCTATAAAGAAACTTCAATTGAAGATCTGTTCCTTCTGCTTTATTCTCCTGATTTAGGATTACTTTAGTTGCTCTATAAATTTTAACTCTATCTAGACGCCATAATGTTGACATGTTGCAACCTATTTAAAAAAGAAACAATTTTGGAGAAAAAGAGTTTAAATGAGTACAGAAAAGTGAATTGTGTCTAGCAAACTATCCAGAATGACTCCAAAAGTAAACTCTTCTTTCAGCACCTTGTTTTAAAATTTAAACCCACAAAGAGCTCAGTCGTCAACCACAAATGCAACAAAAACGGACCAATTCTGACCCACTATGACTTTATTTGTTAAATTGGTATTCAGACCAGAGTGGGGGGGGGAATCACCAGCTGGCAAACTGCGAATTGAAGGGCATGAAATATTCCACATTGAGCACAATACGCAAGGGTGCCAAATAAAACTAAAAGGAACCTCTAACAGACTAAACCAAAGCTCTTAAAGGAAGAAGCCGCTTACCTCTCCTTCATCTGTCAATGCAGTTGAATGCCAACCTCCCGCAGCAATATCAACCTGGAATAAATAACATTAGCACCTCCATCAGAAGAACATGGAACAAAGGGAAGCAATGCTAGTGGCCTAGCGCACACCAAGAGTATTCAATGTGATGCGACAAAGTTGAAAGGATAAGGCAAGACAAAACTACAACACTTGAAGTAAAGCCAGCAGCTACGTTAGAAAGCCAAAGATGAGCATGCAGACATGCACAGTTTATCAGCCATTTGAAGTACATTTTCTTCTGGGCGAACATTAGATCTTACGTGTTGCTTCTTCTTTTTTCCATATCATAGAACTGGAAGGTTTTGCAATTTGATGACTCCCTTTATGTATTATAAGCATATAAGTAGAAAGAAACAATAACCAAGACTACACTTGCCATAAGAGAATTGATTAGTACTAATTCAGATTGGCATCAAAGACTTGGAAAAGGAGTGCCACTGCACTATGAATTTCAACTCATAAAAAGAAAACTCTACAACTGGATTGTCTTGTAGGCTGGCATCGACTATTCTAAGCATATGGCACAACAGCAATTCGAAGCTGGCAAAACCAATAGAAGTAGCAGATAATTCTTAGCCAGCGTGTTAAATAGCACAATTTTTAGACACAGAATAAGGTCCAGTTCTTACCAATGTAAGACCAGACAACCCTTGAACAGGAATAGGCTGTGACCTTGGTTGAGTGTCCCCAGTGCCTAGCTGTCCATATTCATTGTTACCCCACGCCCATAAAGTTCCATCCTCTAAAAGTGCCAAATTGTGAAATGCACCAACTGCAATCAGCCTCACTCTTTCAAGGCCTTGAACTCGCACAGGCGCCCATATCTGTTTACTGCAAAAAAAACTGTAATAATCAGCAGGGGTATGAAAGTAAGATTAAAGAAAAAGAATTCAAAAAGCTACTAAACATAAGGAAGAGATTATATACATGTCCCCAGGAGGCCACGGTTGGCCCCAAGTCCACACATGACCATCTTGAGTCAGCACCACGGAGTGTGTCCCTCCAGCAGCCACCTGAATATAGGAAACAAATTAAAACCTAAATATAGTAACTGGTTCTGCAATTGGTCCAAAGTGGGAAAACAATGCAGACTCACTAATATCCTTAGCTTAAACAAATTTATCAGAAGCTAGGTGATATAGCAGCCATAGTGGCCATAGTTACAGTATATCTCTCTAATCAAAATAAATTCACAGATTGGTCCTCTCTCGGTTTGAGGAAACAAACCATCTGGGGAAAAGATTAGTATGAGAGACCCTTCTGTAAAAAGCATGTTCAATGACTCGCATGGTAGCCAAGTTATAAAGGTTGTGACTGCATCATATGCAGGACCCGAAAAAAGAATATTAACGCTCTACTTTCTATATATATATATTATTCTCCTTCCTTTTTTTCATAAGCAAGTAGTCTCTACGAATTAACAAACAACTTGATGGAATAAAGCACAGTGGCTAGTGGCGAGGATGAGGTATTAAAGCATACAAACATGTCTCAAATTCCAAGAACATTCTCAAACAAAGAATCTGAATTACTAGAATATATTCCAACAACCTGCCGAACAGAAAGCCTTGGCGCACATCGTTGGGGGATTGGAATATCCCTCCTAAGAGCCCTGCTCCCATCTTCTTTCCTCTCAGGCTCCTCTCCGCACTGCCCATACTCATTACCACCTGTTCAAAATCCCCATATAGCCAAATTATCAAACACATAAACTGCACTAGATAAGAGGCATCATTAACAGGCCATCAAAGAGAGTTCAAACAACAATCCCAAGCATAATTACCCCACGCGAAAGCTCGCCCCTTGTCGTCTACAGCTAGGCAATGCCACCCGCCAATCGCAGCCTGAAATTACGACAAGATCGAATCTTTACTAGCGAATACTTAATTTAACTGCATCAAGACCAAAACCCAGTCGGAATTTCAGCCTCACGAGCCAAATACCGGAAAGATCGAATCTTTATTATTAGGTACTCAAATACATTGCATTAAGACAAAAACCCAGTAGAAATTCCTGCCCGAAAAGCTAAAATACCTGAACGATCTTGACGCCAGAGTCGGCGAGGGATCTGACGAGGCTGGGGACGCACTCGGCCTTGCTCTCCGGGGGGTGCCCGAGGGTTCCTCTCTGGTTCCACCCCCATGTGAAGAGCTAACCCAAAAAAGAAGAGAATCAAGAGGAGCAATTCAGATACACCAACAGGAAAGAGAAACAAGAGAAACAAGAGGGCGATATGTACATGTCCGTTGTCGCAGATGGCGAGGGAGTTGCGGCTCCCGGCGACGACGGCGGTGGCGTTGTATGGCTCTAGGGTTTTGACGGGCCGAACCCAATCCTTCTCCTCCCAATCCCCCATCCCGAGCTGCCCATCTTCTCCGGATCCCCTTCAAAAACTCACAAAAACCCTTCCTTTATCTCCTAATAGCACTACACGAAGATCGAGCGAACGAGAGAGAGAGAGAGAGAGTATACGATACCAAGCGAGGACGAGGGTGGAGGGGGAGGGGTGGGTGGCGGCCATGGGCGAACTCCGTGAGACAAGGAAACAAACACGCGGAAAAAGGAGGCCACTTTGTACTATATATATATCTTGCTCGGGTGGGTGTTCAAAAGGATGAGCTCGATAGTTCAACTGGATGATTCCACGGGTCCACGGGTCCATGTCCTCACCAAAAATAACTCATTGGGCCGGCCAGAAACCACCCGGCCCAAAATATTTATGGCCCGCTAATAAAATAAATAATTAGTTCTGCCCGGTCCGGTCCAGCAAAGGTCCGGTCTTCTCGGACCGGGTTCAATCCAGCCCTTTAAGGCCAGCCCAGCCCATTAACTTGCCTAGTAAAGAACTAGCGATACTGCAACTAAAGTGCTTATTTTGCTGCAGAACCGGCCTTTTTGTTATGGCCAAAAACAGTTTCAAGTTTCAGACAAAGAAAATTCTCCATACAGCACTACATTGCAGTGAGGCTCAGCATCACAAGCAAGACCAAACTGGCTCTTGATGCGTGGATTGCATTCGATTGCTTATAAAAATATTATAAAAGCCAATTTATGACACATCATGAGCATGAAAATGTACTATACTCCTGATAGATTGAATTTACATGATAAAGAATACCTAAATTTTGCTATGTAAGCTCTATGCTGGTTAGTTTTCAACTTAATGAGAAGAGGGTAGAGTTAATTTTGGTCTTCATACTTGCTGCATCTTAAGAATTACAATTTTGTTTTCATGTATACTTACTTACATATATTCATATTAAATCCTACTCTTTGTAGCCACAACCTTCACACATCACATCCAACTTGAAGCCCTACTATTAGTCTGATTTTCCCAAGCAAATAATGATAATAGGATATCACTTCATGCATCTACTCAACAAGAAAGGGAGACCATATTCTTTTGTTCCTGTATCTTTAAGCTTTATCATGAAATTAAATATCACTTAACTAGGCCTGGATCCATTGAAAAGATTTACATCTGAGTTTCATCACAAACTATTGATATATGTTTTTGTGATGATACCTTGCACTAGTGGGAGGAGTTAGCCTTGCAATTCATAGAGGGCAAAAGATACAAGAAAGGCACTTCTCACCTCCTAAGTCAATTCCCTAATCATTCACAAAGAGAAAGTGAAAAAAAAGTTTAAAGTGAGCCATAAAATTGCCATCATATTACTCATTTTAATTAGCATTTTACTTAGTTGATGAGGAGTTTCAATATTACATATTATAGTCAATAGACCACTACCACATGACTCACTGTTCTATTCCACAAAGTGTAAAATCTTGTTCCTATTTGATGGAGAATATATATGCCCATATCTTTCACTTATCTTTTTTTTTTTTTTTTTTTGGTATTGATGTTATAAAAATGAGAAATGATAGAGTCTAAGCAATTACTTATCTAATATATATATATATATAGAGTGGGGTCATCTAATACAGTAAGTATCAATTCCACCTAATGAAATTGAGTGCTCTCCTTTTTATCTTTTTGATCATAATTGGTACTCAATACAAGATGCTTTCATCTTTTCTAATGTATATTTGGTGCCCAAAGCACAAAAAGATTCAAAGTTCCATTCCAACAAACTAAGAATCATGACAACCACCTACAAGGACATTATATATGTAAGAGAGTGTAACAAACATTTATGTACCATAGCTCTAGTTTTTCTTTCAATATGGTTTCCAATACTTCAATTCTCCCCCAGGTCTAGGAATACTTAAAAAACTCCCTGGATCTCTAACTAAAATCCATGCTCTTTGTTGCATGAATCCTAACTCTTTGGTGGTTTCAGGCGGGAAATGCGAAGGAGGAAGCCGCCCCTCGTCGAGCGAAATGGTGGTACACAACGTTCCACAACGTCACGGCGATGGTCGGTGCCGGCGTGCTCAGTCTCCCTTATGCCATGGCTCACTTAGGCTGGTAGATCTCATTTATTGAATCTAGTTATATTCAGCTAGTAAACAATGACCAAGATTAGTTAATAAATCGATATAATTGTCGATAATATATACTTTTGAACCGCTTTTTAAAACACTGATATTGATATGTACTGCGACGTAATGAAAACTATAACTGCAGGGGACCTGGAACACTAGCTCTAGTAGTATCATGGTGCATCACCTTGTACACACTGCGGATAATGATAGAGCTCCATGAGTGCGTGCCAGGTAAGCGGTTCGACCGGTACCGCGACCTGGGGGAGCACGCATTCGGGCCACGGTTTGGGCCGTGGATAGTGGTGCCGCAGCAGCTGATCGTGCAGGTCGGGTGCGACACGGTGTACATGGTCACCGGCGGCAAGTGCCTCCAGAAGTTTGTGGAGATCGTGTGCCCGACCTGCGCCCCGCTGCGGCAGTCATACTGGATCTGCATCTTTGGATCCTTCCAGTTTGGCCTGTCTCAGCTTCCCAACTTGAATTCAATTGCAGCAGTTTCATTTGCAGCAGCAGCTATGTCACTCAGGTGCATTAAAGTAAATCTTGGTTTGTATTCTTTTCTATAAAAAAAAAAAAAAAATTATGTTGGATCGATGTGTCCTACATTCAATGCGCACCTCCAAAGGGGCATCCATACATTCGACCATGTAGCATTAAAAGTAAGTGTGCGTAGAATTTGTCCTATATATATATATTATATATCTCCCAGCTTATACTTTTGGAGGAGGTTGGATGCTCATCTTTAAGTGTTCCCGCACCAGCAAATGCTTATGATTTTTTATTTTTCTATTTTTCCCGTCAAGTTCTTGTCATAGTTTTTTATTGCTCAGTAAAATGAAACTTGCTATGATTTATTTGCGGCAAAATGCATTTGAGTTGTTGGCAAATTCCAATGACTACCACAAACCGTTAGTAATTTTTCTGTATACAAACTTGTTTAAATTTAACATTAATTCATATATACGTACGTACCCTGCATGCATTTCCCTTGCAGCTACTCCACCATATCCTGGGTGGCCTGCTTTGCTCGCGGCCGGCCGGCGCACGGCGTGAGCTACGGCTACAAGAAGTCAGCGACGCCGTCGGACACGGCGTTCCGGGTGTTCAGCGCACTGGGGCAGGTCGCCTTTGCGTACGCCGGCCACGGCGTGGCGCTGGAGATCCAGGCCACAATACCGTCGACGCCGGCCGAGCCGTCGAAGGGCCCAATGTGGAAGGGCACCGTCGCGGCCTACTTCGTCACCGCGCTCTGCTACTTCCCCGTCGCCATGGTCGGGTACTGGGCCTTCGGGCAGGACGTCGATGACAACGTGCTCATGGCGCTCCGCCGCCCGCCGTGGCTCATCGCCGTCGCCAACCTCATGGTCGTCGTGCATGTCATCGGAAGCTATCAGGTACTCTAAATGTGGTGTGTGGGCATTAACACCACAACATTTCCTTTCATAAGTCACTTTGATCTGCAACGTAACCACCGATCACTATACAAACACAACTACACAACAATACGTTCCATTTCAAAATCAGAATAAAATACTGGACCAAACAGGCCTTGAAACCATGTTATTTATTTTTGTGTACTTTGACAATGGTTGGTGAGATTTGTCCTGAACATATGATGATATGGTACAACTAATTATCGGGCCAACCGAGAACAAAGATTATATTTATAATTTGGAGTTTGAAAATTTGTGGCTTTGTTGGACAACCCACTCAGCCCTCCACTGGGGATGAACACTTTTTTCGGCTGGGGCATCTTAAAAAGCTAGGCAAAAGTGGTAGGTGATAATTAATAACTTTGATTAGCTCTAAACTTGTGCTTTAAGCTTTCTTATTTTGTATGGTACCGTCCATGATATCTGAATTTTACTCATTTTCCTGTCCTATTAATAACCCTTAAACTTGTCCTTTTTTCTTAATAAATTATGCCTTAAACATTGACTACTAAAACACAAAGCGATGCTGCCTATCAAAGGAAAATTAGACTATTAATATTTATTAAAGAATAGATAATGCAGAGTCTCTTGAGTGGTTTAGTGTCGGACAAACTTAACAATGGCTAAAATGGCCCATTATTTTGGTTGATGAGCGGAAAAGTATATCGGCATTAATTATGAAAGCCACATTCGATTCACGAATTAATGATGTTATTACTAAAACCACTTTCGATGTTTGCACAAATAATTTATTGAATACGATATGATTACTATTTATAACATAATTTGACCAAATTGATTTGCTCTTGATAATCATAGCTCTATTAACAGCAGCGACCTATTGCTGATATTGAAAACTAGCATGTTTTTAAGAACTATCATGATGTACCTGTAGTATGTATCAGCATTCAAATGAACAAAACAGTAAAGAGGAAAATTATGCATGCTGAGGAAGAGAGGATTACTTTACATTCAAGAGATCAAGAACCCACATGATTTATATATAAGCTAAAAGCAACAAGAATTTAGTAGTATGAATAGATAAAAGCTCTTAATCATTGTGTATATTCTGTTTCTTTCCAGTAGCTGCTTCAGCTTTTAACCATTCGAATTTATCAATTTTCTGATTTAATTTACTTTTGCCTAATTGTTGACGCACCAAGTAAGCTCCACTTCTCAATCTAAGATTAGTGCTAAGAACCCACCCCAGCATAAATGCAGGTCTATGCCATGCCAGTTTTTGACTCCATTGAGACCCTACTGATCACAAGATTAAAGCTTCGACCTGGGATCGCTCTTCGTCTAATAGCTCGATCAGCTTATGTCGGTAAGATAACAGCATCTTCTTAATCTAACATTACTGCACAGCGCAACCAAATCACCAATTTTTTTTTTTGCAGCTTTCACCCTCTTTGTTGGAGTAACATTTCCATTTTTCGCGGATTTATTGGGCTTCTTTGGAGGCTTTGGATTCACACCCACTTCCTATTTTGTAAGCAGCTCAACTAAGAAGTATCTATCTATACATAGTCTCTAAAATAACACTCGGTATTACCTTATCAGACCCTTTGCTTTTGGAAATTGATTATTTGCAGCTCCCTTGCATCATATGGCTAGCAATTAAGAAGCCCAGGAGGTTCAGTCTCTCTTGGGTGGCAAATTGGGTGAGTCATCAAAAGTTCTTTTTGCCTTTTCTTTAATTAACATTGTAATTATCAAACTGTTTTCTTTTTCTTCTTCTTTTTTTTTTTTTTTTTTTTTAATGTGATATGTTCATTCGGAATGATCCTTTTTGTAGGGATGCATTGTTATTGGTGTGCTCATAATGTTTGCGTCCACCATAGGGGGTCTGAGAAATATCATAGCTGATGCTTCAACATTTCAATTCTACTCTTAATGGCTAAATGTACTGTAATTATCAAAAAGACTACTACTCTTAAATGTAGTCTAATTATCATGTAAATGTATGAGATAATTCAGATGCAAGATTATATTGCTAAAGTTCATAAATGCCTGCCAAGCTATCATTACCCCGTTTTCTCCATGGCTGCAGCATTGGAGCTGCTTACAAAGTAGAGGTCTAACTGATAAATTCCCATTGTGTTAACTAATTTAGTCGAATAGATGTGCTCCCAGGGAGTTAAAAAAGGAATAACAATTGTTTAGATTGATCCTGCAAACTATCAAACAGACGAATTTAGTGAACAGTGGTAGAGATTCCAATAAATTAATCCTTGGTGTTATGCCTCCTTACAATGAGTTTGCTTCGTTTGCGAAATACATTATATTGTGATGATGCAGAGGACAATAAATACATTTACTGTAATCTTAAAATTCATACTGGAATTATAGCACAGATATGTTTCAGAAATATAAGTACATAGCTGCAGAAGCTCCTCCAGATGCGCAGTAGGAGAAATCCTGTTTTGCTTTTGCAGGCTCAGCATAAATTTTTCCCGCATCTAACCTTTCTCTTCTGCTGCTAATCCACCTTAAGTTGACCGAATTTTCTTTTCTTCTTTTGCATGAATAAAAAGAATGAATATGCAGCAATATGTCACCTTATACCCGTTTTGCTGATTGTAGTCTCTTCTTCTGCTGAATTGTCAGTTGAGTCTGGGTGATCTAACTCGCTGGATTCTGTAAAGATGAATTCAGCGACCAGCGCCAAGTGATCACTTCCCATTTCCTATATTTATGGAACAACTCTAGTTAGCAAAGAAAATAAAAAAAACAAAATTCAAAGTTCACCTCTTCCAAAAGCAGACATGCAAATCATATAGTCAAACATGCTGATGGTTGAGCAAATGCTGTCCCATAATAAATAAGCCAAGTGACACTGTTTTTCGTCAACTTGCGACGGCTCATTATGCCTTTTAAATAATATGAGGAAATAACAAAGTCAAAGATGGTTGAATAAATGCTCAAAGTTGCCTTCAAAACAGCGAGAAGAATATGATGCTAATTTTTACAACTTCCCCAGAATCACTAGGAAGAGCATAGTACATTTTCAATAGTATTTCCACACTTCAATCAATAAAATTTCAAACTTAGCAAAAAAAAAAAAAAACAATTGGGAAAAAGAAACCACATGACTTGGCAGGCATATTGTTACATTAACTGAAATAAATAATATTTCTAATTTTTAAAAATAGAAGTATTTACTTAAGGTTGCCCACAAATAACTAAGCGGCAATACCTTGGTCGGTAGACCCCCAATCTTCCTTAATGTGTCAATAGGCAGTGTATCTAGGACCTTTCTACATCCAAGTCCAGTTGAGTACCTTCGCCAATAATATGTTAAGTCGATGATATGTAAAAAATAAGCATCACGGAGCATAGGGTTTAAAGGGTTTACCAGATATAATCAACAGTTCCAAGAAACTTTGAGTGATACGAAGTAGCTAATGGTTCGCCTTGAGGACCCCTAGTCCTAGCATTTCCCTAAAATAATATGGCATTTTCAGACTGCTATTTGCAAACTAAAGATGCATAAATTTGATACTGAAATCATATAGAATTGGTACCTGGATAGTTGCATAAGAACTCCGCAACTTTAATGGATGCTTAACTTGTTCGCTTTTTGAATAACCTGTTGCATTTCTCACTTCATCATTTGTCCATTTGAACTTCAAAAAGCTGCAAAGAAGTACTTGTGGGTAAAGGAAGAGAAAAGATGAAAATGCCAAGGTCTTACATATACGATGTGCAATAAGAGACCATAGTCTAGCATTTGCTTTTTACTGTACCAAACTATAATGCTTCTTTGTTACCTAGGAAAGGCATATAGACCAAACTGGCAGTTATCCATCCCAGATAAATGTCTTCTATCATGTTCAGATATATTGAGCTATAAAAAACAAAATATACAGACACAGAAGAAGTCTCAAATTAGTGTCGATCAAAATATTATCATGGATGTCACAATTTTCTATAACAGAATCATAGCAGTTCAGTACCTCTGAGGTTGACAAAAACTCGTAGATTGCACTCTATCCATGAGAATGAAAGAAATCAGTCAGCTCTTACACAGCATACAAAGATTAAATGCAACTAGATCTCAATTCTCTTTTGGAAGTTTTATAAGGACTGATGCAAGTAAAATGTGGCAAAAAATTCTATTAAGCATTCATTCCCCTCTGGAGGAAAACCACAAAATGTCGGCCTCTCTTTTTGTTTGTTCTATTTATACCAAGTAGTGCCATTCTTACTCTCAATATTGGATAATTTATACACCTCAAATAGAATATTTTGCTATGAATAATAAACTGAAGGATCAATTGAATAAAACATAAGCACAAGAATAACATACATCAGGTGTACTGTTAAAATCACCAGCAAGTAGAATAGGAATACTATCCCATTTTCTTGAAAGAGCATCTGCCTTCGACAAAAACATGCGGATCTGAACACAGAATACTAATACACGTTAGATAGCATCTTAATATGTATCAGGAAGTTAGTTCATGTAGAAAAGGAGCACATATAATTTTTCTCTGCCAAATGAGAACCAGCAATTTCATATTGTGAAGTAACATACCTGACCCAACTTAATATCCCCACGCTTCGGATTAAATAATACATGGATGTTTCCAACAACTAACTTACGAGCTTGATCAACCTGACCGCAAAAAAGCTAAGAAATTGCGCATAACATGTATGATATAGCCAAACATAGAATATAACATAACTTGATATGAACTCATACCTCAAAAACAAGGAGTTGAGCAACATTATTACGAAGCCCAATAGTGCTAAAGTCGATGCTTTGTTCCTCAAGTAGCCGGAACCTGCAAAAGAAGTTACGAAGCAAATGAAGTCTCTGAATTTGCTCAAAATATTAAAAAAATGCTGGGAAACAGAAAAAAGTCTCACTGCTTTTCTTTCCAAAATATAGCACATCCATCTTTTGCATCTCCAGTTCGCCCCTGTAAAGTAATAACATATTTTGTACAATTAACAAATTAACTGAAAATTGACCAGAAACCAACTCTATCGAGAAAGAGGAGACATGCACCTTGTAGCAACCAGCATATCCATTGCGTTTCATATGAATTAAGATGTCCTTGTATCTATCTACTTCCTGAATTTGGTACAAGAAGGAATCGAGTGAATATTGATTAGTATAACCATTTTGATTAAGAAAGGAACTGCCGATCAACAGGCTCTTTAACATTAAAAAAGCAACCTCATCACAGTCCTGAACAAAATCTTGCCTGCAGACAAACTAAGTCAGCATTCCGATGAATGATTTCCTCACAAATTAGTCCTTTTCTCGAATTCCACTTCATAATGTCACAGGGAATGTTCCAATAAAGGTCACGGTGGTTGAAAGCATTGTTGTCTCCGAGAATGTTATATGAAATGAGCACAAAGGAATCTGGCAACAAGGAAAGCAGATGAGAAAGAAATTAAAGAGAAACCAGATTAAGAGTTATTCACTCTTCATCAGTCCTGTAGTCAAATTTAGGTAAATACAGATCAAAGACTAGAAAGCCCACATTTTACCAAGCATGCTAAATAGTTTTGATGATTTTCCAGTATGAAGAAAATGACTGCAAAATTAGACGTTTTACTTCCGATTTAACCAAGTAAATAAGAATTCAATTTACACATACTTTTTTTTTGGACCTAACATAAATTTTCTTCTCTGAAATATTTAGAAACTAGTCAACTCTAACATTAGCTTTGCTGTCATCAACTTACACCCTAAAGAGCAAAACCCTGCACAGTTTTAGATTGACAAATTTTCCTCGCAAGCTTCCAATTACATGCCTTCATTCAGATCATCCTAATTTTTCTACTAATTTTCCTTTTTATAAACTGATTTTTCTTTCTTAAGAAAAGAGAAAATAATTGGTTCTAAAATTCTAAGAACGTATGTATATTCTTGAGATGAAAAATACCCTTACTCATTTTAATTGCACCAACATCCTGATACCTATACGTGACAATCCAATTGTTCGACAATCAAAATCTCCAGGTTAACATTTAGATGGTAGCAAATCCTAAGGTGAGGGGACAGGACCATGATGCATCAAATGAGACTTCTAAGAAAGAACTACCAGAAGAAAAACTATGCAACATAAGCCAAGATCACAATCCAACTGCATTATGCCTAGCCATAAGGAAATTTCTCGACCAGTTAGGCTGTTGAGTTATGATAATATGCTTTAAAAACTCAGATTTTCTGCTTCAATTTTTATTATCCTGCAAAGAATCAGCATCAGGAACTCCAAGTTTAAAATTTTAGGGCTTTGATCTGTGCATTATTGATAAGAAGAACATCATCATAGCCTCTGCTACAAAACCACCAAAACAAATCATTGCTAGGGTTATTCCACTAAAAATTACATCTTGATATGAAAACCTTACTCTAATGAATCGAAAACAAATTACCTCCTCTGGAATTGGAGAGGGATCGATCGCCCTCGGCCTCAACCCATCGACGGTAGGGTTTCGGAGGTCGATTTCTCCCGTTCCTTCTCTCGGGGTTATACCATCGCCGATCCCGGGGCGCGGAGAAATCGCCGGCGTTCGCGGCCGCCCCACGCGAGAGGTGCGGCGACTCGGAGCGGCGGCGCTTAAGCGCGCGGCGTGCGGCCACGGCGGGCACCCGCGCGTCGGCGCCGCGGTGCCACGAGGAGTCGCGTCGCATCGGAGGAGGCGGCGGCGGCGGCGGTGGTGGTGGAGGAGGAGGAGGAGGAGGAGGAGGGGAGAGAGGAGAACAGAGAGGAAAACGAAGCATCGAATATTCGCACGTGCCTAACTCCTAACACTCCGATTAAAGAGATTTGCTGAGGCCCCATGGGCTGCAAACCCGGGCCGTATATGGGCCGTGTATGGGCGGTGAGTGGTATTTGGCCCGGCCTAACGAACCCCCGATCCTTCCCTTCGTGGGGCTGGGAGAATATCCAATCCGACCCGGGCCCGGTCCCCACTCCCCAAGGCCGAATCCAACAACCATCAGATGAGGATTGGGATTTTTATAAATTCGAATTCAGATCCAATCTCAAGCTTCTCCATATTATTTCTTTTCTTTTTGTTACTTGCAGTTCTATATATTTATTTGATATTCGTTTCTTATCCAATTTGTACCAATACTATGTGATTCATATCCAATCCATAAAAGGGTCGAGCATATCCAACCTGACCCGTACCTATATCCAGAAATTCTATGATGACGGATCCGGGTGCAGTTGATAAAACCCACGACCGGATCCGAACTTCGTGAGCAAAAATTAAAACCATCGTCGCTTCCCCATCGAGCTAGGTCGAATCCGGTCTTTGCCCAGCGCCGCCGCAACCCCCAACGAGCGCCGCCGCGCGACGCCATTAACGCCGCCTCTACGCTCCTCCTCCTCCTCCTCCTCCTTCCTCGGCTTGTACGCCACCCTCTCTCTCTCTCTCTCTCTCTCTCTCTCTCTCTCTCTCTCTCTCTCTCGCTCGCTCGCTCGCTCTCGCGGAAAGCATAATTGGTTTAGACTAAAGATTTCTTTTTCTTTTTAAAAATTTGTTTCATTATCTATATTGGAATTTGGTCACTAGAGCATGCTGAATTATTCGAATTAGTTGGTTGAAATCTCCGTAAATTTTACTAGTTTAACTTCAATTGAATCGGGATCCTGATTACGATCTGTATTTTTTGTTCTCGATTGAACGAAGCAATGCCAAATTTTCAGTAATAGGGTTCCAGAATCAGTTAATTGTCAACAATATGCAGGATGTGGTAAAACAATGATGGCAATGCAATTTATGCATTAAAAAGCACATTAGTATGAACCCTAAATAGAGATTCCGGATAACTAATTATACAATTATGAAGTAGAGATTGTTTCTGATCGTCATGCCATCGCTATTCATAAATCTGAATCAAGTACTTCAAGAGAATCTACTTGAATTCGTTGCAAATTTATTGCAAATTTACTGGAGAAAGACATTTCTTTATCTTTAGCTTATGTTGCTTGCTGTTCCATTCTAAGTTCAAGAAGTTGTGGTTTTTATATGCGGAAAAATTGATTTATTTTTGCTTATCAGGAAAACTGGAAATCTTTTAGCATTAGAGAGGATGGTGAAATCTAATGCTGCAGCTGAAGTGGTCTATGATCCTTCAGTTTCGTATGCTTCCAAATCTCGCCCCAGAGCGTCCAATGAATGGCGCCAGTTCGTGGTATTATGCATGCCTCTTTCTTTAAATGCAAATGAAAAGGCACTAATGTCTTTCTAATTTATTTGTTTGGTGTTTTCGTGTATAATTCCTAGGAGAAGTTGTCCCCTTATTAAATTGGTAAAATCTCTCCGCACATTTCCTTGTGGCATGTAGTCATAAATAGAGGAGAGATGGAACAATTTGATCTTCTCAAACCCTAAACCTGGAGCCTCTTGCACCTTGACGCGCTTTTAGTGGCTAAGACTATTACTTGTTTTCTTTTTTTCTATACCATCTTCCACTTAGCTGGTTAAACCACTGCATTTTGAGTCTCCTTCAGATCTTTTTTTTCTCCTGATCAGTTAGTTTTTATTTTTTGTTCCAATTGAAATAAAGTACTAAATAACTCTTAAGATCTATGGTCACCTCAACTGGTTTTTTTTTTCGCTAAATAAAAACTTTTAGAAAACAAAGTTTGTTTTCATGTATTATTGTTTAATTTTCTCTCTTATAAAGGTAACTGAGATCCAACTTTCATGAGTCTCAAACATTGTAAGAAAGGAAAATTTGCTGTCAAGTTCCTTCTTTCTGTGATCCAAATAAAAGGAAAACCTGCTTTCAAGTTCCTTTGTTAGAAACTGGTTCTTAAAGTCGCTTGCTTTTTTCTCGTTCTTCTTCTTGATATTTTATTTTGAGTTTCTTGAATTAATTTTTTGCGTGGTAATTCAATGTTTTGTTTTTACTGTCAATTGGATGAATCTTATGTGATCCAATTCATTTGTTTCATGTCAGTCAGGAAACCTTGCTGATATGTATCGCCAGCCAACCTCTGAACATTCTACGAGGGCGGACAGTGATAATGAGGACATGGACATAAGAAAACTTTTGAAAGATATAGAATACTTAGGTATGAATGTGGTATTCTGTTGTTTTTTTCTATTATTTTTTTGGAAACGTCTGTCCATATGCTTGAGTTTTTTTGAGTATTTCTTGTAAATTATGTTCGCAGAAGATCATTGCACTTACTCCCTTACATTATTGATGTCGTGTAAAGTAATTAGATCTTGGCTTAAACTCTAGGATTGAACTAGACAAAACCCGATAGTGCCGAATGTCTGTACAACTTCAAATTTCTAATACTCCATTGGAATAAGTTATTGAGCTAATATAGTAATTAAGCTATAGGCTTTTGGACAGTCGAAAGGATTAATGAGTGAGTGAATTCAGCTTTAGGCTTCTGGCTTTTGGGCATTCTTGAAGTGTTGTAGCTACATTATAGTTACTGGTTTAACTGTTGATCGGGAAGATTTGTGCTGCTAGGCTTTTTGATTCATGCAAGTAGCATGTACCTCAATCAGTATCTTATTGTTGATTCTCTTGTATTGTTTATCATGTTCCATTTTCTTTTGTTAAGGTGCCTCTAACATGACCTGGAAAGAGAGGAAGCAGTTGGAGAACCGAAATGTAGTTGCTTTGGGCGGAAAGGTAATGAATATCTTCAATCAGAACGTTAGCTATTATAATTTGCCAATTTCAATCGTCTTAATGCTTTTCGTGTTCTCCCAAACAGCCGCCTAAGAAGCACCGCACTCCCTTAAGTGTGGCAAAACCGGCAATGAAGAACCAGAAGAAAAGAGAAGAGAAGAAAATAGAAGAGGTAAGTAATTTGCTCTCTAATTTATCTTTTTTTCCCAGTATGCAACACTCAATGTTAGTTATAGAGAATCATGAATAATAATCCTTTGTAGGATAAGTTGCTTGGGCGATTCAGTAAGCGTGCTGCTGCTGCAAGCAGCAAACAACAGAAGATTAGGACAGAGGACAGAGTGCTTAGGACTACGGAAGGGCATTTCAGGAAAGGCATCCTTGATGTGAAGCATCTTTTGGCACCCAAACCATCCAGAAGCGACGAGGGACCACCGAAGAAGACGAGAAAGGGGAATAAGAAGAAGAAAGGAAAAGGCAAGAAGAAGGGTCGGAGAAAGGGACGCTGATTCGTCCCCATACTTTGTTTTGTATTGTGACATGTTTATCAGAATTTTTTTCCCCCTCTAGTCTTTGCTGCCACTTCCCACTGATGAGGAAAATCTTTTTATTTGTTTATTAATCAGTCCTAATTCTCATTCAAACGCAATGATGTTGCTTGGTTTTCCAGTATCATGTGTTGAGTGGATAGAAGGGTCATCCTACTTTTGACTTGAATTATGCTGTTCTATTTGTTGGGTAAGTCTCTGTATAGGTAAAAATCTGGTGGGGGGAGCCAGAATCTTTTTCTTTTTGCATGCCAACTAACTAGTTAGATTTTGCATTTGTTCAAACTTCAGAGGGTGATTTTGATTTTGATTTTTTTTTTTTTTTTTTTTTTTTTTTTTTTGGGAGAAAGATATTAAGTTAATTTGTTTCTTTTGTTACATAAAAAAAAAAATAAATTAATTAAAAATATAAAATAATAAAAAAATCAAATTCTTATCTCATTTTAATATATACATATGAAAATGAAAGGCCACGTTTACGTTTAGATTCTGGTTGTTGAGTTAAATTTCGAAAACGTGGTCGCATCGACATTTAATTTGATATGAAATCGCAAGATCATCACTCTCTCCCTCGCAGATTTGTACATAGAACGCACGTGCGAGGAAACAAAAGTAAGCAAAACCAGAACACCGTGAGAAATAATAATAATAATAATAATAAGTAGAAAAAAACCAAAAAGAGTGTCCAAATTTCCAAAATTGAGGCGGCGCCTTTCCCTTTCTCCGCTTTTTGTAAAGAGAGAGAGAGAGAGGAGATTCTCCTTCCCGTTTCCTCGACTGTTGTGTCGCCCCCACTCCTCTCCTCACATGCTTATTATTATTATGCTTGTCCGTTTCCACCGCCATGCTTCATCCTCTGCTCACAAGGTATCCTCATTTTAGAAGATAATATTAAGAGATATAAATATTTTTATATCTAAAATAATTTATTATTTTAAACTAATTAAGAATAAAAGTTAAATTATATTTGATTCAAAAGTTAATATTTTCGAAAAAATTGTGTTTGATTAAAATTATGAAATAGTATATAATAGTAAAGAAAATGATAAAATTTTTATATAAATGTCAACTTTACTTTTATCTTGTATATAGAAAAATTAATTTATATTTTAAAGTAAATTTGAAAAAATTTAATTATAAATAATAAATTATATTTTATCCGAAGTCTGATAATATTTTATATTTTATAGTATATTTTAGTAAATAATAATTAGTAAATAAAATTATAATACAATTCAACATTTAATTTTACCAAAATTTTAAAAATAAAATTACTTTAAGTAGGTCATATAAAAATAAGTAACAATAAAATTATATATTGTACTTGTAATTACATTCTATTCAAATATAAATCAAATCAATAAAAAAAAATATTTATATGCATATTAAATAAGGGAGCAATAGTATAATAAAAGAATCATACAATTGCATATAAATAATAAGGAGGGTGAGAGGGATGAGTAATTAGAAATTGAGTTAAAAATATTTTCAATCTTTGAAATAAAATATCTCAAATTTCTATTCCTAGGATAGAGAGGACGTTAAGACAAGAATAAATTAAACTCGGTATTAAATGCAGTGTTTAGCTGGAATAGAAAAATAAAGTGAGTTATTCCCACTTTAATTTCGAATCAAACACTATCTTTTTCTGTTTTCTATTTTCTTTTCTCCCCTTTACTTAATATATTAAATATTTTTAATTTAAAAGTTTTTATTTTTTATCTAAATCATGCTGTGCTAATGATTCAATCCGACTTCATCCAACTGAGATAATTTTTTATAACTATCACGATCACTATAACAAAATTATGCTATAACGATATTTTTAAATATTTTTAAAAAATTTTTAAAAAATATTATTAGTAAAAATATCGATACTTATAATTAATGTCGCTATATGTGCCGTCGTTAGGATGTATATATAGCGACACATTATTATAATGTGTCCCAAAAATATGTCCCTATAATTTTGAATATAATTTTAAAATATAGATAAAATATTTATATAAAAATATCACGAAAATATATTGCTATAATATTATTATGTTGTAATAGATATTCTTAATTATAATCTTTTATATCTTATACAATCTATATGTTACGCAATTTTATATTTTTTATTATTATTATTTATTTATTTTTGTTGTTGTGAGAAACAAAGCATCGAGGTCACGTGGGTCGAAGAAGACGAAGACGGCCGGCTTTGTCTGTGTATGATGGACGGTCCAGATGCAATCTAAGTAAAGATCAAAAGAGCCGGGTCAAATCTAGATTAGAATATTCGCCTCCTCTCCTTTTAGGAAATGTAATTTTTTCTAAAAATAAATTCTTTTCTTATTATTATTATTAAATTATTATTATTCTAGTGATGGTAATGGTCCAAAGATTGCGACCAGATGAGCTGTATCCAGTTGTGTTCTGCTTAATCTTTATTTTTTTTTAATCTTAGCCCACCGCATCGTTACATCATTTTTACGCAATCTCAAAATAACTTTTTTAAAATTTTGAAAATGTGTAAGCTATTTTGATATAGAAATTGAGGTATATTACTAAGTTGTTTGATCAAATTCCATAGCTTTGATCATTTTTCAGATCAAACGGATTTAGTTTCTGCTGATTATTTAACAATCAATTTAACTCATTTTAATTTAATCGAACGGAGTAGTTCAAAACATAGTTAGTTAATTCGGATTCGACAAAAATTCGGTTCGGATATAATACGAATAAAATTCGTATCATGATTTTTAAATTTGTTGAAAAATTTCGTAAAAAAACGGACTCGACAATTATTCGGATACGTGATTTATACGGAAATTATATGTTTCCCAATTAAAAATTCGGAATCAAAAATTTGGCTCTAGATTTATACTATGAGCATTATAATTTTTAAAAATATAAAAATAAATAGATATAAAATAAAATAGATAGGCTAACAAGATTTCAGGTTTAAAGTTTGAAGGTTGAAAAAACGTCAAATTTTTTATTATAAATAGGCATGTGCTGTAAATTGTGAAGTGTGAACAGTGAAGAAATTTATTTTTATTTTTTTTTCTTGAAAAGTGAAGTGTTGTATGTTGTAAAGCATTATTGGACTTGGACAGTGTGCACCATCAATGAGTCTTGGACTCTTGGTTAAAGAGGATTGGATAATGTGCATCATCAATGATTCTTGGACTCTTAGTTAAAGAGAATTGGATAGTATTTGGGTTTAGATTTTGAAATTCAAAAAAAAAAACAGTAACGAATTTTTGGAAAAAAAAATCGCAGTTCGCGAATTATTCGCGAATAATAATTTTTGAATTTTTTTTTTCGAATTAATCTGAATTTTTGAAAAAAATTTGAAAACGATCCGTTTAATTCAGATTCTCAATAATTCACGGATAATTCGTGAATAATATGCGAATTACCTAATTATGGTTCAAAATGGTGTGCGGGTGTTGTATGATCTCTCTTGGAAATTGCATAACATAAATATGAAACTCCAAAGCATTTCATGCTTTAGTTTGAGTTTACATGTTCGTGTCAATAACTCATCTTTTTGGCAGCTACATATAAGACATTTTTCCTTCATGTGATAAAACAAATTAACCTGGTACGTATGAACTGGAGACTACGTACGTACGTATCTTAATCAATATAATTTTTTCTCAGGTCTCTCAATCTCAGTTTTTTTCAAGAGCTAAAGTTGTTAGTATATGGCATTTCGTTTTCCATATTCCTGTTATTTTGAATGAAGTATTATTTTGACTAAATTTCTCCTAACAAGCACAAAGAAGATTTATTAGAGTTTTATTCAATAAGCTCAATGGAATTATCGTGATAACTTAATCAAATAATTGCATAGTATGACAAGTTATCATCAAATAGTAAATTGGAGCATCCTCGACTTTTCCTGATAAGTTATAATCAACTGCTACTTTTTGTTGGTCGAAAGTGAAGTATGATGGGCAAATATTATTGTGTTACTATGATAAGTTTCAATCAAATAATATTGCTACAGTATAATGGTTTTTTCTAGGTTTTAGTTATATAAAATTTTAAATTTTAGTCAAATTTTTTTGACGATCAAATCAAATATATACAATATATAATTTAACAATTCAATTTTTTCATCCTCTTCACGTGACGCGCTCTCCTATTTTCTCTTTTTTTTCTCCTCAAGATGCTTCTCTCTCTAAATCCGTCTCTTTCTTTTTTATCAAAATTCTCTCGAAACACAATTAATATTTCAAAACAAATCAACATTTATAAAACATGTTTCGTTTATAACTTTATTATTAATTTTTCGCTTAATTTTCAGTGACAAAATTATTAAAATTAATCTAATTTGACTAAATTATATTATAAATTTAATCGTAATTTATTTAACCGTATCATAATGCGGATTCTATATTAGTTATAATGATTGGGGATTACGAATTACAAATATACAAGTGTGCTCTTATCTTTCGTTCACCACAAGTGTTAACAACTCAGATTTCCGTTGAATTCATTTGAATCTATATTTGATTTTCATCTATTTGTAGGGACTAAAATTTAAGCTCTAGTCAAAGATCAAAGAACTTCAAATCAACTAGCTAGGTTCCAGTTCAAATAAAAAAAGTGTCGAGGCCAAAAGTTTCACCAACAATATACAAAGAGGGTACCATTATATACACCGCTATACGATCATCTTCTTTGATATTATTGTTCAATTCTGCTATCTCCGCCACGCTATCGAGTAACAAATATTTGAGACCTAATGCAGGAACATTTATTTTATAGGCCCTCAGAGCAAAGTAACAAATTGCTTTGGCAAATCCTACTTGATAGTTCATCTACAAAACTAGCAAGTGCACATATATATCATGTGTGTGGCCTGAGTAGCTTGGCTTGTTGAACTGATGCAGCTCAACTAATTAAGCATGACATTAGGATGTGACATCACATAGAACAATCACCATGAAATACTTTAATCTCTATAATAATTTCTCATATAATGGATCATTCTTTGAATAATTTATCATATAAATTTTCGTCATTGTACTACTCTTTGTTATATAATTTTGTATCTAAATTGAATAATAACGGTAAAATTTATAGTTTAAGATATAGATGAATATTTTAAATAAATTGGTAGGAGAGCTCATTCTAAATTACTTTATCATATTGATATTTTGCGTAAAATTGGTATAAAATCTTTTGATAATTAAGTAAGGAAGTAATTTGTAATTCATCTTTAATAATAATAATAATAATAATAATAATAATAAAAAGTACACAAGGGTTAAAAAAGGCAGATAAAAAAAAATTAAAAAAAGGGAAAAATTGCGGGAGATTAGCTGACCGAGAAAAATTAACAGTAACGGACAACCTCTAACGAGCTGCCACGTAGCCCCGCTCCCCACGCGGTATTGACGGAATCAAAACGCGTACAGGGACTGGGCCCCACGCCCCCTTCCGCATCTGATGACGTGTCGACAATCCATGGTGGTATTTCCCGTTGCGTGAATAATTTCGAATAGCGAATCTCGATTTATGGCAAGTTCCGTAATTTTTGTATAGCGCAAGGGTAAATTATCTGGCCTTTCCTCATAAGCTCCGCTACCTCGAGATGGTTTCGCCGTCCTTAACGTGGCGGACGAAATCTCAGACGTCCATTCCAATTCCCGCCGTGTTAATTTCCATTTTTACCCCTCTCTCTCCTCCTGATAACCCAAAACCTCGCCTGCTCCTTCCTCCTCTTTTGTTTATTTCCCTCTCTCTCTCTCTTTCTCTCTTCTCTCTCTCTCTCTCTCTCTCTCTCTCTCTATCAGGAGCGGAGGCGTTCTTCGGCGGGGGCGATCTAGGGTTAGGGTTAGGGTTTGGGTTAGGGTTAGGGTTTCGGTGGGGAAGGGCGAAAGAGATGGAGGAGGCGAAGGCGTACGTGGCATGGGAGGAGGTGGTGGTGTCCAACGACAGGGGGCGGAGGGTGGTGCACTACTACCTCAAGGACGAGAGCGGCGGCACGGATCTCGCTGTGGTCGGGAGGGAGAGGAGCTTGCGCCACATGTCCTACGCCGTCCCCAGCGGATTCCTCGGGGCGCTCCTCGCCGCGCGGTCGCCGTCGCCGTCGCGCTCGCCGCCGACCCCGGAGGGCCTCTCCCTCAAGTGGCGCTCGCGGAGGGAGGTGATCGATTGGCTCTCCTCCCTCGTCTCAGGTGCGAGCCTTTTCTTCCCCTTTCTAATCGTTTGAATCCCCTGAGATTTGTTTGAGGGGAGGAACGCCCCTTCTCCCGGGGTTTTGGGGGCGATTTTCTTTTCTTTTAGGGTTAGGTTTTCGTTTTGTGGCCCTGAAACTGTTGATTTCTTATGGATCTGTGTGTTTGCGTACGAGTTTGCGTCAAAGGTTTCGCCTTTATCCGTTTTGATTGATGGGGAGATTGATTCTAGAGGAGAAAGTAGAAAGCTTCGTTTTATCCTTTTGTTTCCTTAGAAATTTCTTGGAAAGAAGAAGGGTTCTTAGCGTAGGTATAAATCTTCGTGCGTTGGTTTATGAGTTTGTGCAAAAGGTTTCACCTTTATCATTTTTGGCTGATAGAGGATATTGATTTTGGCGGAGGAATAGAGGATTTCTCTTATGCGATTAGTTTCCTTACAAATTTCATGGAAATAAGAAGGGTTGTTGAGGCAATCGCGTGTTGCTTTCCTTTGTCCGCCCACAATCAACGCATGAGAAGATCAAAAGATGTTTTTTATGCCGTTATTGCGTGAATCTTATACTTCCAATGGATCTGTTGTGTCTTTCATGGGTTCTGTGAGAGATTGCTCCTTTCCCTTCCCCTTTCCTTTTGTTTGGCACAATTTTCGTTTGCATATCCGCCCCTTTTCGTTTCTAAACTTGCAGATAAAAAGATTCATGTCATCAGGGTAGGATTAATTTTTTTATGTGTTGGCTTCTTCATCTCTCCAAGGGCATCCTTCTCTGGCATTTTTATTCAGCACTTTGATTTAAATTACTGGTTCTATTCTTGTTTTGCATTCTTTGTTTCTGTGGTTTTGAGAAACCTCAATTTCCTAATTTGCAATTCGTTCATTACCTTGAATTATTGTTATGCACTGCTGTATTTTTGTTTCCAGGAGAATTTAATGTCTATTTTGGAGCTCAAAAGTCCTGAATTGAAGTCTAAAATTCTAGAAGTTCGCCGCTTTTCATCTTTTTGTTTATTTTTTTTTTTTTATGTTGCTATCTTCTGTTGTCGACTTCCATTGTTTCTTAAATATAAATTCGCATATCTTTTGCCTATTTGGTTTTTGCCCGTGTTGGATTATATCTTAGGCATTATAATTTCTCTCTATAAGGGATCATTTTAAAAAGCTGTGTTTGGCATCTTTATAATCCAGAAACTTTTGAACAGAAGCTCAGTTTCTATTCTAGTTTGTCGGTTCTTCTCTTTTCCTTTTTCTTACTTTCTCTCGAGTATTTTGGATTGGTAATTCAGCTTGCTTGTTACCCGACTTTTCAAAGAATCCAAAATATTTCATTCTTCTTTTCCTGTTTTGTTCTTTGCTGTATATATGTCTGTCTGTTCGTGATACATGAGATAGTGAGAGGAAAAACCTTCCTTTTGTAGTTTTGGGAATCTATTTTCTAATACAGTTATCATATGCCAAAAGGGTGTGCAATCTGGATTTTTTTTTGGGTTCTCACATTCCGCTGTATTTCTCCATGCTGTTCTCACATTCCGCTGTATTTCTTTATGATATAGCAAGATAATTTTATGTAGTTATTTCTTTTAGCCATGCCACGTTGTTGCTGAAGCATCTTCACATAGATTTTTTCGCATTAAGCTAGTAACACCGAAGGTACTTTTATGGTGGGAAAAAATTCTTTTGATTATATGGCTCTTTTTATATTAGTTGATTGTTTCTAGTTTTTCCCTAGATTTATAGTAAATTGAGGGCATTGACTTTGTAACTAAAAATTAGTCTAGAAATTGGAAGTTGCACCATGTTGGAAGTGTTTGCCTTTCTTATGTTATATTGCTGTCGTTTTCTTGTATGGAATCAGTATGCTGATGTATTTTTCTATCTTTACTCTAACAAAAGAAATTAAAAGTTACCTATTTGTCCTCCATGTAAATTTCCTTCTTTTGCCCTTATGTTCCATTTGAAGGCTGGGGTCGCCTATTGACTATTTTCTGTTGGGTGCATGTAATTTAGAAATCTCTTTTACTGGCTTGTTTTTTCCCCTTCTTCTTGATTGTGGTTACTGATTTTCTTTAATTACTATGTAAATTGTTCATTTCTCAAACGAATATTGTACTATTTTCAGATTCCTTCTCTTATGGATTGTCGCCTGTGGTGGATAGATATACAGATGAAGAAGTTGCTGAGCCCTCGTTTGATCCTGCTCTTAAGGTAGAGAATTTGTTTGAAATTTTGTCTTTTTTTTTTTTACCATTGTTGGAATAAAAAGAACACTTTCACTTATCCTGTTCTTTGCTTCCCTCTTGCTGAAGCAGGGTCAACAACCAATGAGAGGGGGACATCACTCTACAGAATTTTCATGGCTAGGACCTTCATGGAATTGCAGGAAAAGGCGAAAGCATTACCGTTCCTTCTCTCGGAGAGGAATTACATTTTCTGTGAGTTCAGTTGCACTTTTTTCTTTTGATATTTACGTATAAATCCCTGTTGCAAAAATTTAAATTTTCATGTATGTTCTTCGGCAACTTTGTTCTTAGATATATGCATTTGCCAAATAATATAAAGCGAACGGTCCCGTGAATTTATTGCCTCTCAATTTAAAATATAGCTATTTTTGGAAAGAGTCACACTTTTGAGGGGGTGTATATACAAATTTTATTTGAGGAAAGAGTGTTGGGTCCATTGTCTGTGAATAAATGATTTTGCAGGGGTTTGTATATTAGTCCTCTTTTCTTTTTTAGAGTTCATCGTTATGCTTTATCACAAAATCTTTTCTTATTGACTCTCTTCCACATTCAAACTAGGTCCATGACTTTGTTTATGTAATGGCTGAAGAATACAAGAGGCTCATCGCCTATGTAGAAGATCTATACGAGGACTCGAGAGCTAACAACATGGTCGTGGTGCGATGGTTTCACAAGATTGACGAGGTTGGTATTGTTTTGCCCCCCGATGTTGAGGAGAGAGAGATCTTCTTTACCCATTGTCTTCAAGATTTAAGTGTTGAATGCATTGATGGATTGGCCGCCATCCTCAGCCCGCAGCATTTTGACAAGTTTCAAAATGAGACAAGGCGAAGCAAGTGGCAACCTTATCTATGCCGATATCAAATCGATAACGACGATGTTAAGCCCTTGGACATAAGCCAAGTTCAGGGCTACTGGAGCCAGGAAGTGCTTCGGACCATGTTCACCTCTTCTTTGAAGCTAAAGCTAAAGATTACTTGTAATGGCTCAACTTTAGATGGACATAAGAGGAAGCGTAACTTGACCAGCGACAATAATGATACCTTGAATAAACCGAGATCTCTGGGAATTGGTAGTATTGCTGAAAGTCAAGTGAGAAGCGCTTCTCATCCGGGCTTGCTCAGAAAAGAGGTGCCTGAGCAGAAAACTCGGCAAAAGCTATTTCCAGGAAGCCATGTGGAAGTGTTATCTCAAGATAGTGGGATGAGGGGGTGTTGGTTCCGATGTGTCATTCTCAAGAGACACTATGATAAGGTGAAGGTCCAATACCAAGATGTTAAAGATGCTGACGAGACTGCCAATTTGCAGGTAAGCAAATATTGTTGACAAGTATTTATTGCTAATAAAAATTATGTCTTTTGTATTTTTTGATTTTGCGTCTTTGATCCATTTATCCATTTTTGCAATTTTTGTCTAAAATTTTCTCTTATGATGACATACCGATCTATGCAAGTTAATTTAGCTGAAAATTTTAAGAAATGTAGAATAAGAGCAGGGCCAATGTTGTAAATACAAAAATCGCGAACTATTTATTCAAATTAATCTATTTAGGGTGAGTATGCTGACTTTGAAAATCTTTCATAGGAATGGGTTATGCCTTCAAGGCTTGCTGTACCTGATAACTTTGGCATTCGCTTATGTGGAAGGCCTATAGTTCGTCCACAGCCATTACAGAGCAACCGGGTTTCATTCAACTTTGATGTTGGTGCTGTCGTGGATGCTTGGTGGCACGATGGTTGGTGGGAAGGAATTGTGATTCATAAAGATAATGAAGGGAAAATTCATGTCTATTTTCCAGGTGATTATTATTATTATTTTTTTTTTGTTTACCATTGATAGCAGACTCCTGTTATCCGATAATTGATCATTTTTTTTAAAAAAAAATTCTTTTGTAGGGGAAAAGCGAGTCTCTGTGTTTAATCATGGTCACTTGAGACACTCGCAGGATTGGATCAGCAATAAATGGAACCATATAAAAGACAGGAAAGATATGGCAAGCCTATTGTTTTCCAACTTGGGGCCCGAGATCAAGGGCATTCTCGCCGAACCTGAGTTTCCAAGAACTGATGCTCATTCTGGGAAAGAAAACCACAAAGAAAGCTTCCCATTGAAAGACATTGGGAACAAGCTTGTACCAAGTACTTCATTTGAAGCAAATGCTTTAGATCTCACTAGATATTGTAGGCTCGACGGCTTGAAGTGGAGGTTGTCGAAGAAAAGAAAGCGAAGGGAGTTTGCCATCGATGGTTGGGGCCAAAGTAAAAGGTCGGAGACTAGCAGTGATGATAGTAGCCAAGAAAAGAATGAAGAGTCTAACGGTTGTGATGGTGATTTTGTGCTCCCAAAGTCACTGACGGTCGATCGTGAAAACTGCAAGATTGGAGGAGACCTTTTCAGTGCACCGATGATCATTTCTAACTTGGTTATGACAAGATAGCATTCAATAGTATTGTACAGTTCAAACTCCGTGCTGATATTTTGCTTTCCAATTATTGAAGCAGCTATGGTGGGATGCGGTTTTCATGCATCCCCATGCTGATTTTGCAACCGCGGTCTCAAGTGGAGCTTTTGGAGCCAGTGTGTACCATGCTGTACTTATGACTTGTTTTAGAAAGCCTTAATCTATATTACTTATATCTAACCTAATAGAGAGTCTTTCCAGTGAATGCTAACCCCAAGTTTTTGGCCCTCATCCTGGTATGATTCAGGATAACTAATCTCTAGTTTTCTTTTTCTTTTCAATTTGTTTGATCTAATTTTAGTCCTAAGTTTTCCTTTTCCCTTTATGAATATATTCTCCTGTAACCTTTATCTTTGGTTTTGCCGGGATGTAGTATTTTGCTACATTGAGTTCAATCAAGAGCCTTTCCGACCTAATTATTTGTACTGTAACCATCCTTATTAAAAAAATATATATATATGACCTTGTTTTGAACAATTACTATGGGTCTCCAACATGTTGAATTTGTTTGTTATATGTTAGTTTTACAGTCCTATTGCATGAAAATGACTTCCATTATAAATTGTATTGGTTTGCACTTGGGAAGCTACAGGAACTCTTCTTGTCTATGCAGTACAATGATTCAGTATGTGTTAGAAATCTTATGATAATTTTTACAAGTTTCTGCAAGGGCATAAGAGTAGTACTTGCCACCTTTTTATTTTTCTTTTTCTTTATCACTACTATACTAAGCATACGGTTTTGTCATTTTCTTTTTTCTGAGGTAGGCTGCTGGGCAACATACTACTTTGTGTGTGGAATTTCTGGAGGATTTTATTTTGTTGTTGTTTATTTTCTTAGGTGTATTATGTGTAGTTGGCAGGTTCTCCTTTTTCCTGAGACACTGATTGAGAACTTTACATCTCTGCTTTAAATCCAAAACATGTGATATGGCGCAAAATATCTCACTTACCTGGACTCGAGATAAATCGATGTAGTTGCATTGTTACTGACCAACTTTGGCAAAATTAGATATTATTATTTTATGTGCTACTCTCCATATGTATGAGGATTTTTGACCTTTTGTACTATCCATTTGATACTCTCCATGTGCATTGCCTTATCTATATTATTGGATAAGACTAGTAGAGAGCCACACATGTTGAACATGGATGTAAAAAACCATCACCATCCAAACCCCATATGTCATATGGCCCTGTCCATGTTCTAAAAATATATAATTGTGTAATTTTGTATTTTAACTTATTTCTGAAATTTTTCGATGACTTTTTATAGCTATTTTGTTACTTATAGAAACAATTTCAGACATTTTTATTAGAAGGGTTATATATGAAATATGTTTATGACAATATTTTCAGTTTTTTTGTACTGGAATAATATTGATCGTGCTATTTTGTTACTCTCTAACAAGTATCAAAATTGGATTGGATAGAGTATGATGACATGGAGAGATATTCAATCCGGCGGTTCTAAAACTTTTTGCCTTTAAGGTTTTTTGGCATTCGAGAACATATATTACATTTTTTTCATGCAGTATATGGATATAATAGATGGCAATTCTAAATTGCGAAACTTCCTCTATATATGATTTGGCAATTCTAAATTGCGAAACTTACTCTATATATGATTTATAATTGTGAAGAAGCCAAAATGTAAGTAGATACTGGGATAAATAACCTTCTTACGTAGCTCACATGTATTATCCAAATCAAATAGGAGAGCTCACCTTCTTATTTTGGCTAGCTATTTGAGTTTTTTCTTATAAAGATGTGCCCCATTACACCATACATACAATTTACGCTAAACAAAGTAACATTCATCGGTGTAACACGAGAAGAGAATTAGCTACTTCAATTTTCATAAGGACAAGTCATCTTTCTCTTTTTTGCTCTTTATTTAATTATCTTTGTTTCAATTTTTTAGATTTGGTCCTTGCGTTCATGTACATCACACATGTTGGCCATATTAGATGTTATCATATGATGTTGCTTAACAGTGAACATCCATTAACTAGGTATTAATTTTATATTTTTACAGGACTGTAAAATATCAAACATCGTGTTTTTTTAAAAAAAAAATCAAAAGCTCGAATGGTAGCAACCGCAACTCTTGAAAAGGATGCTACTACACCCATTTAGAACTAGGATATACTACTGAAACAATTAGGTCAGTACACTGCTAGTAAACAATGTAATGAGTTATTATGCAGTCTTTTATTATTTTATTATTTTTTTGATACTGTCATTGGTAGAATTTAATGTTTATTTTAATTACTGCTTTTTTGTGGTCCTGCGTGTGGTGCTAAGCATCAACCGGGCCATTAATTCTACTGAGCATACTTTGTCTTCATATATATTGAAAGTTTATAAAAGTTATCATGAGAATTTCTTCTTTTTTTTTTTTCCTCAAGGCTTGTTTAGTATGTAGATTTGTAATATTTCACAAAACGTTTACATTTATTATTAACCCAGATCAGAGTGCCAAAGTTTTATTTGGAAATTGGTAACAAACTGTCTTCAAAAATTTGGTACTCCAAAAGACATAATGCTCACAGCAAGGCTTGTCTGTCATCTACTGCTTCCATCATACAAGCCCACATAAAAAGGACACATCTTTAGAGGTAAAATAAAGAGCTTACAGCATACTAAACAGATAATTACAAAGCTGCTAAACATAAAAATCCTTCTATTTCTATAAAAACTGCAAATAAAACAAACAAGAAATATTCATCAAGTATAGTATAAGTTAAAGGTAAGAAGAACGAGTCTCGAACATGTTAGAAATCAGAGTCTATGAGAAATCTAAAGGATTTAACTTTCGTTTCTATCAATATTCCTCATCATTTGTCCTCTCGTGGAAAGTATTTCCTCAATGAGCACTAGCAGAGGCAGCGACTTCAATCATTCCATCCTGGTGAGTTGGAGGAAAACCATTCACTGATGTGGAGTCCGCACCTGCCGTAGCATTTTCTGGCGCAACATCCTCGTAAGCGGCGGCATGTACACCGAGTGCCGCACGGCCGGATGGGTCCAGGTTTTTAGACCAGGCAGCGTCCCATTCAACTGCCTTGGCCGTACTGCATGCCACACTGGGCCCTCCTGGTACAGTCGACCTCGCAGCGTTCTATGCACAGAGTTGTGAAGTTATCAGAAAAAGTTAGAAATCCTAGATATTTCTTATGGCAGTTCAACAAAACAGCATATTACTATATATAGTAATTGCTAGTTAGTTACTAAGGCCATTCATTTTGAATGTATTATTATATTTGAGGCAATTTAGAACTATATCAGAAGAAGATATCAATACGAGACAACTCCTGTACAGTATGACACACACCATGCAGTATTGTGCCAATAAGTTCTCGGCACAACCCATGCCACATGTTTTAAATCCTTGCATGTTATAGTTGGTGACCACCAGTGATAGCCATAGAAGGGTCAGAGCATGCAAGGAAAATCAAGATCATTTATATTATAGCAAATACTATGTATCTTTTATCCTAGTAATATTACATGTTAGGGAAGAATCACACCTTGGGGAAGAACTTCTCGAATATTGTCCGATAGTAGTATGCTTCTTTTGTGGTAGGAGTGTTCTCAGGATAAACAAAGCTTGCATTCATCAACATGGCATCTGAAACCTGTGCATTCAACATGAACAATTGCAATCAAATGCACAAAATAGAATCACTAACTAATCATTCTATCGTTTTGAAAAGAAGTAAAGTGTGAGAAAGTAAACAAAATAATCACTATCTCAAAGAATTCTCTAAACATCAACAAACTACAAGATAAAACTTAATATGACTTATAAACAAAGGCTTACATGTTGATTTGCATGGTCCTTCAAACCGTCGATCCAACTGTACCCCACACCATCACTAAACTGTTCCTTCTGCCTGTAAAGAATATGCTGCAACAAAAAAAAATTCGACATCAGATATGAGCTTAGCAAACTAGCGAATGTCTTTAAGCAGACAAAATATGTGTTAAGCCAAAAGGAGAAATCTTAAACCTTTGGCAGATATGGATCCTTGTCATCATCGAACGCATTTCGGAGAACCCACTTTTCAATTCGGCCAAGATCACGTCGTATCTGAAGTTCAAATAGTTAACATTACGATCATCGCATTTTTAATGTTATAAAGAGAAGCAAAAACCTTGACTAAGGGCATTGCCCTTGCACAAGTAAACCATAACATAAAAATTTATTGCAACAAACTACTTAATCTTGAAGACCACTGATCAACAGATAGAATAAGAGAGAGCGAAAAGGAAATTGACGGCTTATTTTCTATAGAATCGTCAATTTAGCGGTTACATCTGAGTTTAAAGTGGGCATTTACCATCTTCCAGTCAGGATCAATGTCCATCGCTATATTGATAAAGTTCTTGTCAAGAAACGGTACGCGAGCCTCCAGACCCCATGCTGAAGTGGACTTGTTAGCCCTCAAGCAATCATACAAATGAAGAGCTTTAATCTAAAATCATCAGAAAAAGACATGTTATCATTAAACAGTTCAACGAACAGGAGTATGTTAAAGGAAGATACTCTCCACAGAAAGTGCCCAGATAAATAGTTGAAGCTTCACACAGTTGTACAGTGCAAAATAGTTACAGTTACTAGAGATAATGTTGCATGGCAAGATAATTTCAACTTCACAGCCAGGATAATGAGCTTCACTTTAGCTGTGCAACTTCATCAGGGAAAGAAAATTTTACTGATTTCTACATGAAAAATATTGAGATCCTTGCCTAGGACAACCGAACAGATTGCCCAGTACAATTGAAAGAGCGCTAGATGCATCTTGTGGTACCTTTCTACATGTTTCCAAGTGAAACTCCTCCTTGCTAGGCGCCTTGTGGAAATACAGGTAACCGCCAAATATTTCGTCAGAACCTTCACCGGAGAGTACCATCTTTACCCCCAAAGATTTAATTTTACGAGACATCAAAAACATCGGAGTGCTTGCCCTAATTGTGGTCACATCATATGTCTCTATATGGTAAATGACTTCTTCGAGTGCATCGATGCCCTCCTGATATTGGAGGAAAGGACAATGTTACTAACCCACCATAAAAATCATACCTTCACTTATTTCTGCTCTTAGGAGAATGATTAGAAGTACCTGCACTGTGAAGTGAAACTCGTGATGAACGGTGCCAAGATAATCAGCGACTTCTCTCGCAGCTTTCAGATCAGGAGAACCCTGCATATGAGGGTATAGTAACGAAGAGAATGTCAACAACAGCTCAACCAAGAGCAAGAAATGTAAATTATTTATTCAACTAGCAAGTGCAGCAACTCTTTTTTTCCTCAATAGTAAATACTCATTATACAAAGATTGTGATACCTATATAACCTGCTCTATGATGTTTCATATGACAAAAAAGAACTTGGTAAATAAGTTTTACTTTAATTTTATAAAAGGCCAACCGTACGGAATATCTAGAGAATATATATGCCCAGAAAATTTTGACTATCCTACCTTTCATGTGCATTAGAGACTGTTAAGGCACAGAACAGGGTATACCTTTCATAAATTTGTCTCCACAACAGGATAGGAAAGACAATTATGTCGCTCAACATAGATTTAATGTACTTCAAGTCTTCAATATTTTTCAAGTATTTACTTCAAAATAGCATTCATGTAGAGACAATGATCTTCTTCACAGGTTGTAGAATATCTTTGTACTGTAATACAGGTAAAAACTAAACATGTAATTACATACTACATTTTACTTCTTGGCAAAGCTCGTCACCTAAACAATAAAAACTATGTAAGCACTAACAAGTAACAATGATATAGAAAAATTAAGAAGGAAAAAACCTTCAATCCAATGCAAAATGTATGCAATTGAGATCCCCACTGTCTAGGAACTTTTGCCTCTGCCAGGTGCCTTGAAGCGACAGCAGCAACCAATGAGGAGTCGAGCCCCCAGATAAGAGCACACCAAAGGGCACATCAGACATTAACCTCTTAATAACAGCCTGCATGAGTATTATAGTTTTTGATGAGGACACGCTAAGCAATAGATGGAAAAGCCAAACTTAAATAATGCAATTTATCCCAATGTTATTTGATTAATGGCAGGGTTTTTTTCCCCCATCACAAGACTAGAAGACCTTAGCAATTTCATTAGAAACAGAGCACCCTAAATAGGCTCCACAAATTAGTTAAAGCACCGAACAGAGAGAAATAATTAATTTGCCGTGGACCACTACTACCACATAGGATAGATTCATAGAAAGGTAGACAAGATAAAAGAACATGAACAGAAAATACGCACTTGCCTTCTCAAATGCTTTACGTAAGACTAAAGGATCATAAGGAGTAGAGGGTATCTGCTCTGAATACCATGGCGGATTGTACCATCTTCGAAGCGCACCTGCACAATTTATATCAATTATTAGACGATACGAAAACAATAAAATCAAGTAGTAGGCTTCTATTTGACATCTCTAAGATGATACGAAACTATTGACATCTCTAAAGATGATATGGATCTAAAATTTCTAGAACTTGGAACTGAAAGCAACTATTGTTTCAGTCAACAAAACCAGAGCTCACACCTGTTTTGCTTGAGTATATGTGCCCAGGAAGAAAGGACATAAATCGTTCACAATCATCACTCAATGCTTTCATCTCGGAAGCAAACCAAATTGAACCTGGAAAGAAAACCCATCATGCGAAAGCATTAGGTACCCATCATGTAATGGTGTCATTACTGAATATACAATTTTATCTAACTGCGAAGGGTATCAAAAAAGATGCACATACTAAATATGACCTCAGCATTTTGTTTATCCCTTAGAGCGAAAAATGCATGCACATGCACACAAGCATGCCTGTGTAACTCTGTATTACATGTAAACATGAATTTCGCAACTTTCCTTTTTCTTTTATAAATATCATGCCATCGAGGCCCTTAGCACTGCAACAAAGATGCTCCTTATCGGGCTTCTTTTGACCTAGTACGATTGGCAACATATGCACGCACATATGAAACATAAACTGATTTACATAGAACATCGCAGAAATAGGCATATATTTGAGTTACACAATGACCTATTGTTTAACACAATACAAAATATTGAAAGTCCAACCAATCAACTAGATAACTTCCATAATTGAAAATCCAGCAAAATATATAATGAATCCATTGGTTTACAGTCTTGAACATGCCCATTTATCAATCTAATGAAAAGCAACTCAACAAAATTAGCACCAAAATTTGAATTTAGAATATACACCATTTCAGGCAAGCTCCAGGAATCATGACTGTTAATATTGTCCATGGCTTACCGCAGAAGCCCATAGTTTATTTGCCAGTTAGAAATGAAATTAAACTGAACAGCGTTCCAAACAATAATACAGCCTAACTAGATCAGGAAAATGAGTTTCACATACCATCAAGTCCCCAGCCTATGTATAAAGGAGTAATGCCAATAGCATCACGAGCAGCAATAAAGCTTTTGTCACGAGTATCAAGAAGAACAAATGAGAACATGCCGTCTAACATATCCACAAAATCCTCTCCATACTCTTCATACTGCGAAATATACAGTTCAACATCAAAGTAATTAGTATTCTTAGCTGCTAGCAACAAACAGAAGCATGAGACAAAGGTTCTTGAATAAACATCTGTTGTAAACTCGAACAGTCGAAACTCTTGTTCCTATTTTATTAATTAAGGCACCAATATAGAGCATATGAGAAGAAATATCAGAAAGTTTTCATCGCTTACAAGATGAGCAATCACTTCACAGTCACTCCCAGTCCGGAATTTATGCGACTTCAATTTAGCTCTCAACTCTTCATGATTATAGATCTCTCCATTAACCTGAAAGTAGCAATCAAAAGATATCAAAGACATAGTGGGACAACATAACATCAAAGGAAGCAAAGTACATAATATAATATTTCAAAGGCATCCAAGAGAGGAAAACAAAAGCAGCTAGTTTTCCCAAGATTATTGAGTAAATACGCTGACAAATAAATCTCTCCCAGACAGAAGCATAGCCGGCATTAACTCCAAACGTCCAAAAATCATCAGCAATTTCAGGCAAACTTAAATTCATTTTAGGCCAAATTAGTATTCTTCTTTTTGGCACCTTAAACCAGTTAGCAATTAATTACCATTTAAATAATTCTAAAAATAAGCTAGATACATATTCTTCAAGAAAAGAAGGCAAGAACCCCGAGCTCTTCATACTGCCAAAAATTGCATAGCATTCAAAGAGCTTTTTTCCACTATTCTTTATCTTCATGTACCTGTGATTTTTCTTACCTGACGCATGAACTTTCTGCTGCATCGTACTATAAAGTTAAAGAACGGTAGCTACACAAAAATACATAAAATTCAAAATCCGCTGAAGAAAATCATGGCGAGGAAATCACAATAATGAAGCCAGAATGCCCAGGTTGATAACCGTGGAAAGATATGTAGGTAATATAAACAGTTAGTAATGAATGTTCAATCGAGAATGCAAATCACGATTGACTACGAACCGTAACAACAATTGACTTGTCCTCATTGTATAGTGGTTGATCTCCGGAGGTAGGATCTACTATAGCCAACCGTTGGTGAGCGAGGTAACAATCCTGGTAACAGTGTATGCCGCTCCAATCAGGGCCTCTGTGACGCAACCTGCGATTATTAGACAGAAAACAAAAATTAGAAGAATGAAATGCGGAATGCATCCTGGCTAAAAGAAGGGCCTTTCGATTTGGTAATTAAGCATCGGCTACATTGGCGTCATTCGGTTACTCATTCCACCACTTTTGTGTTTTTGTTTAGCTAAAAAGTCTTATACAGTCGAACGAAGCGGCGAATCGGCCTATATAATCTTGTCATCGTTGGTTCGTCTGCGAGGGGTCCAACCCAGACGCCAAATCGGCGCCTTCTTTAGAAAAGCAAACTACCAAACAAGAGCCAATTCATATTTTTCTCCTTTCACAAGCAAGAGTCACAGTATCATAATCATCACAAAATATTGCAAAAAATAAATTTAAAAAAGTTTTTTTTTCTCTGTTCAGCATCCACATACCATGCGCTAAGCATAACAGAATCTTTAAAGTAATTTCACAACAACAACAAAAAAGAACAACTTTACCTATCAATCATCTTCAGCAACAAAAAAACAAAAAAGGAATGAAATTTGAAAAGAAGCCGACCATATCTTACTGATATTAAGATCGAGAACCCCGATTAGGGCAAATCAATGCACCTACTAATTCCTATACATTATTATATAAACAAAATTAAAGATATCGCCACCCAAATCCTTCGCATTGCTCTATGGATTTACATTGTTTCCGGTGTTCTATCGACTCCTCGAGGATTTACACAACGAGATCGAGAAAAAAAAGAAAAATCCAAAGAGGGATTAGAGAGGTCCAGAGACAGAGCGGGTGACCTGCGAGAGAGCTCGATGATGCGGGAGCGCTTGGCGAGGGAGGTGTCGGCGCACCCGAGCACGGCGAGGATGCCGCACATGGTCGCAGGGAGGGGAATCGCGCGGGCGCTCGCACCGTCGCACGCACGCACGCACGCGCGCTCGCTCGCTCTCGTGCGGACTCCGAAGGAGGCGGTGGCGGGCGAGGAAAACGCTCTCCCGCGAGAGCCGCCTCTTTCTTTTCGCCGAATCGAAAAGAAATTGCGAGGAGGAGAGAAACAGAGCGAGATGGGAAGAATATGGAATCTCAGGATTCAATCTTAGCCGTTAGATCTTGTGATAAATATTATATATATATATATATATATATATATATATATATATATATATATATATACATTATATACATATACGTTAATTTGTAGTATATTCTTCTTTCTAGGGCTTACTATAATTTAGACCTTGCAGGATGCGATACTAGCGCTTGGATAACGCAAGCTATTTTTCGAGAGAAAATAAATAATTAATAAATTGTTTAAAAATTTTCTACAACAAGTTTTAGGTTCTATTTATAATAAAATAATGAAATCTGAATTCAATTCTATCTCAAATTTCAAAATCATATCCCTATTTTTTAAAATTTTAACACTGATTTTTTTTTTTTTTTTTTTTTTGACTGTTTGAGTAGACTCGGTCTACAGATTAGGAAAGTTAAAACCCACGAGAAATTAACAAGTTTCTTCCGATTCACATAACATAAAAATGTTTTAATGTAAAATTATTGTACTATTACTTATTAGATTTTCTTTCATTTATACGGTGTATTCGTTGCAATAAATATTTTTCTCTGAAAATAAACGAAATTGTTGGTTTTTTCCTAAGATGGCGGGCACGTGAGCCCAATTTTAAGAAATATATGATACATCAGCGGGGGAGGTACCGAGTGGCCTACCTTTGCGGTTGAAAATTTGAGGTAGAGTTCGGATATAAAACAAGGTCTGAAATAAGTTATTGTTCTAATTTTAATTTTAAGCATGTTTGATATAGATGAAAATAATAATTCTCGTTTTTCTGGAAAAAGTTTGTATGAGTTTGTAATTACTGCTTTAGTTTTTTTCTTAGAATAAATTTGTTCTCACTTAAAAATAAACTAAATTAAAATAAATATAATTTTAATTATTATATTAATTATTTAATTAATTTAATATTTTTGACTAATCCTATTAGTTTATTAATTAATTATTTAACTATCGGCTAATTAATTAATTTATTAAATTATTTATAGTTAATGAAATTATTTATTAACAATATTCATTATTGTTGATTATTTTATCAATTAATATTTAAAATTATCTAACCATAATTAATTAGATAAATTAAATTATTATTTAATTAATAGTTTTATATTAATTAATTAGATAAAATATTATTATTTTAAAATTATAATTATTTTTATTTTTATTATTTCAATATAACTATCTAAATATTATTTTTTATTTTTGATAACAAATCCAATTTTTATCTTTCTTTTTGTTTCTAAACTTATATATATTTTTGAAAGCTTATATATGAACCAAAAGCGACCTCATAATTCAAAAACATGGGAACTAAATACATTAAATTTAGAGCTAAAAATATAAAATGACGATACTTCAAATTTGAAAATTCTTGGAAAATGGTGGGGTGCCGGACAGGCGCTTCGTTAAACTGTGGAAAAGCAAGGTACCCCTCAAGATTAGGATTTTTGGCTGGTTACTACTCAGGAACAGAATTCTTACGGCCGAGATACTTCTCAAGAGGGGGTGGAGTGGGGACGGGAGGTGCTGCTACTGCTTTCAGGAGACCGAAACTGGGGAGCACCTGTTTGCGAGTTGTCAGTTTACCGTGGACATCCTGGCCGGCGTCCTTTCAAACAATGCGTTGGTGCTCGCACGGCTGACACCGACAGAGCTTTGGGAAGCTTTTTCCATCCACTGGAGCGGTTCCGGGCGATCGGAACTAGCGCTCCTACTAACCTCTTGGTGGGTCCTATGGCTGGAGCGTAACCAACGTATTTTTGAAGACAAAAAACAGACGCCGAGACACCTGGTGGCGGAGATCCGGGCTCTAGGGAGTTTTTGGGACTCCTGCTGTTCCCTCTAGCAGTCCGTTTCGTTGTTTGTCTCCTCTTCTTTCTCGGACTTGTGCTTTTCCTGCTGGTGTTGTTTTTCGTACTTGCTTTTGTTTTCGTTTGTTTTTGCCTGTTTTATTTTTCCCGAGACCCTGCTGTCTCGCTCTCTTGCTAAGTTCATCGTTCATTGAATGAAGCGGTAGCATGCTATCTTTCTCTCAAAAAAAGAAAATTCTGATACTAACTATTATGATTGTTTTCTGTAGCAAAGCAAGACGCTGTGAAGTGTGGATGGGAACATGGGCTTTGTGTTGGACATCTGATGCTACTGGACCAGCTGGCCCAGTCCAGCCCATTAGGGCATTATTATCCTTTTCATTTCAGTTTAAGGGCCAGTTTTTGACCAGCTGGGGGATCGATCGAAAATGCCTTTCTGGGACAGAAAGCGATAAGATTTGTAATTGCAGGTCACCATCTTCATGCAGTCGGACGACTCGGACCTCCAGTCAGCATGAAGTGCCCGCAAAAGCAGAAGCATTTTTTTTTTTTTTTTTTTAACTGAAAACTGAATTTAGCAATATGGATGAAACAATAAAATTTCTAAAAAATAAAAAAAAAATAAATTTAGATTGACGTGCTAAAATAAAAGCATATTTAAATAGATTTTTATCTGTTGAAGATAAATCTATGCGCACATGCCTAGATTAAGTTTTAGCTGATCGACCTTTAGTACGAGAGTCTATCGATGCTCCTAGTGTGTGATCATCTAGCCAACAAAAACGTCCCAACATGCGAATTCAACAGTTCACATGCGTGGTAAAGAATAAGTAATCGATAGAAAATAAAAATTTGAGATCTGTGCTGACATGTACAAATAGGATCGTGACAACTGTACATGGTACGCTTGATTCATAACTATTTCAAAAATTGAGAAAGTTATAAATAGTGAAAAATAATCTACAATAAAGATCTTCCCCAATACAAGACCATTTTTTACTTATCTTTATTTATTCGTCGGCATTTATAGTTTTTCATAAAAGTTTTTCACAGTTTAGTTATTCTGTAATCTTCAAGTTCGTTGAATTTAACAAAATTTTTGTAGGTCGGCTCATAATCCGGCTGATTTGTTCCACGGTCCAATTCTAAATATATTTTAAAAATTCAAATGAGTGAGAATTCAATGTTTGAACTAAAGAAGTCAGATCTTATGTTTTCCAGATCTAGTTATATTCACCGCAGAATCGCGGCCTATTTTAGATTAATTTAAATTGGTCAACCAGTGCTAATACTTGTTCAGCTCAAAAACAATTATGCAATCAAAAAAGGAAAAAAAAAAAAAAACAATGAGATGATGTATAGTCATATAAAATAGGATTAATTACATATAGGTTCCTACAAATATGTCGAATAACAAATATATTTCTATAAAATTCAACTTTTCATATTTATTCCTTCAAAAAATTTAAGTTCTTCAAATTTATCCCTCTGGTTTAGTACCGTTTGGAATTTGTTTATATTTTAACATATTCGATGTGAAATGACTTTTTTACCCCCTTATAAATATATTTCTCTAAAAATTCCAACTATCATCTACCTCGCTTCGACATGGACGCGGACGAGAGCCTCACGCAGCTGGCTCGCGGCGCTGCTCCGCTCCCTGGGGCTGAAGCCCCGAGGGGACGCGATCCACGCGCTCTTCTCCGGCATGGATGCGAACGGAAACGGCGCAGTCGAGTTCGAGGAGCTCGCCTCGGCGATCGCGCCGCTGATGACGCAGCGGGCCCTGGTGGACCAGGCGCAGCTCCTCGAGGTGTTCCGCCTCTTCGACCGGGACGGGAACGGCTACAGCCTTCGTCGAGCTCATCCGGATGATCCGCGAGCTCACCCAGATAATTAACTAATTAACTAATTATTTATTAAATTAATTAAATAATTAACTAATATTTTATCTAATTAATTAAATAATATATTAAATAATTATAATATACAAAGGATAAAAAGATAAATTTACTTTTTTATTTAACCAAGGTTAAGTATTTAACCTATGGTTAACTCAACTTTTCTAATAGAGATGGACGGTATGAGTAGATTTGAATAACGGTGAATTTTTGAAGGAATAAATATGAAAATTTAAATTTTATAGGAATATATTTACTATTTGATATATTTACAGGACCCTTATGCAATTAACTCTATAAAATACTACTACATTCTTGGAAATTTCCCTCATAGTGGAGGCGAGGACTTGGACTTCAACATTCAATGTATCATCTTTAATGCAACCAGAGAAGCCACACGAAATTAAAGAGAGAGAAAAAAAAAAAAAAAAAACATTATCCTTTAGCCTCTATATCAACTATTATTTTATATTACAAATTGTTTAAATTATTCTTCTACACTTTATTATTATTTCAAATAGATCTAACTGATTGGAATAATTATTAAATTTATTATTTATAAAATTTTATAAAAATAAATTTACAAATAAAATTATTTATAAACAATACAATAAAATTATATAAATTAAATAAACTACACAATAAACTATTAATTTTGATAGTATTGATAAAATAATAGATTTCAGTTATTTTCATTTTTATATTTTATTGAGTTGCAAATTAGATATATATTGAAATATGGAACAACTAATTTGTTTTAGTAATTAAAATTTTATTAAAATTTTATTTAAAATAATAATAAAAATATTAATATAATTTTTTTTTTGTAAAATGAAGGTTGAGATTTGGGCTAAAATGCAAGGTTCCTTTTTGCAATTTACTAAAACTTTGGGCGTTGATTTGGTTCCGAAAAAATTAGTCAAGTCCACAAACGCGTCCCAAACCATTGTTACGTGCCACGAGGGGGGACCCGCGTGGAAATATGAATAAAGTATGAGGGGGATATGACAAAACAGTGGCTTAACGTTTTGTAAATTTGGTTACGTTTCTTCGTGGACGTTTCCACAGTAATAATGTACGTACAAAACATCATGAAAATGACACAGCACTGAAGCCAAGGACTCAGAAAAAATCACAAATTTTGTTAGGTGCATATCATTTTTAAAAATGAAAAAAAAAAAATTGCAGTGTAGGTGAGTAGAGGACCAACTCAGATCGATCTTTCAAATTAAAAAATAAAATAATACCATAATTAGTTCTAACTCATTCATTCACCTTTGAAACCACGACTTTAGTTTGTTACATTTTAAACTTAGGTTGAGCTTGGTATATGCTAGACCAAAATTTACTATCGTGTATTTTGTTCGAAGACTCTCAGAATGAATACTAAATAATAATTTTTTTTTTTTTTTTTTTGAAATGCACAAATCAGAGTTTAAATTTCGTTCTAATTATGAAATAACTATTTCGGATAACAGCTAGTCATTATGCTTTATAATTTACGACTGTTAATTAAGTTCAAATAATTTTTGCTTGAGTTAGTAGAGCCATCCAAGGATAATTTTTGAAAAAAAAAACAACTCAGAAGATATCCAAATTTACAATAATAATTAATAATAGTAATGGACCTGACGCGGTTGTGGAACAATCTCCCACCCTTATTATAACATAAATTATTTACCTGCACCCGGTGCATATGCAGATTTGTGCACCATCCATTCATTGGTGGAGATTGAAAGTCAAAGATATAATAAAATATGCATACACGGGCGGTGCACAAACGCATAGGTACACGGAGTGTACGCAATATATGCTTACTTAGCGGAAGCACGGATTAGTTACACGTCACCTTTCGTTCGCCTATGTGTATATATATATATATTTACAGTTCCTTTCCTTTTGCAAAGGAGAGATCAAGTACTTTGTTTCCATCCATTTCTCTTCTTTTTTTTTGCGCCTCTTCCTCTTTGCACCATGTATCAATCCAAGTCAAATTATCTGCCACCGCCGTCGATGTCGATGCCGCCGCACGCGACGGGTTTTCCGATGAGCACCAATAGTTACTTCGTGCCGTCGATGGAGGCCAGTGCTTTCCAAATTCATTCTCAGGCGCCGGAATCTGTCACCTGGTCCACCGGTCTATGCGACTGCTGCGACGACGTCAGCAACTGTATAATATTCGTAACTGTAATACCAAAACCAATATATATATACATGATCAAGCTTAATTTTGTTGTTTTTGTTTAGGTTGTATAACCTGCTTCTGTCCGTGTATTACCTTCGGCAAGATCGCGGAGATCATCGATAAAGGATCGAGTTGTAAGTTCGTCGCTTACTACTGCAAAAAAACATCTGTTTCTTTCATTTTATCTTTGATTTTGGAGGATCGTATGATTATGTGATGATGATGATGATGATGATAACGACGACTGCGTAAAAATTTGTAAATGAAGCATGTGGGACGAGCGGAGCGCTGTATGTGCTGATAATGTGCGTGACGGGGTGCCAGTGCTTGTACTCGTGCTTCTACCGATCGAAGATGAGGGGCCAGTACTCCCTGCAGAAGAGGCCCTGCGGCGACTGCTGTGTCCACTGCTTCTGCGAGCAGTGCGCCCTCTGCCAGGAATACCGAGAGCTCAAGCGTCGCGGCTTCGACATGGATATTGGTTAGATCTCTCGCGCGATCTCTCTCTATAGATTAAGTTTATTCGGAACACAAATAATATTATATATGATCGAAAGATACTCCGAATTCGTAGCACCTGTCTAAGCTAGTGCTTCGAGTTTGGATCCAAACAAGCAAGTAATCAATAACTCGAGCCTTGACTTTTATGTGGTTAGTATATTCTGAGCTGTGAGCTTAGCTCAGGTGAGAAAAAGCACTAGTAATTAATCTATATGCTTTTACTTCCATGTGAAGTGATCATCACCTGACTCATTCACACTTTCCAAATCCAAGAGATTGAAAGCAATTTCAGTTCCATAACACAAGATTATGATTCCACTTAATTTTATGAAGCTGATAGTGCTATATTTGTAGAATCTACGCAATTAGTTTTAAAAATTTCACTATGGTCTAAGTACGTAGCTCTTGATGGAATTTGATTAATTTGCCTTTTATGCCTCCCCCCCCCTTCAGGATGGCTGGCAAACATGGAGAAGCAAGGGTACGCAACACCAAGCATGCCGATGCCGCCACCGACGCAACAAAGCATGAGCCGATAAACATACCGCAACGATATAATCCCCAAATAAACATCTCCGCCAGTGTATCGAATGTATTAATCATGTATTAGCCATAATAGTAAGCTTAGTTTCAATAAGGTTTGAGCCTAGTTTGAAATATCTCTACTTGATAAATGCATGCTAAAGATGTTTGTGAGGACAGAATGTATAAGTGAAATATATTTGCGGAGATAATTATTTTTCCATTGCCCATCAGTTTAGTAATCTGGACAAGGCACAAGCTGTGTATCCATTTCCCATCAGTTCGGAAAATCAAGCAAACCGCAAGTTCACAAAAAGAAAAATAACAACTATAAATGCACAAATCGTAGCGTAATTTCATGCTTATTCATTGCCATGTAATATCCACTTCTCGGGGAAGTATCAGGAATCACCATCAGATCGCGAATTTAGATTAACGCCTTAATGTCTCCAAGACATACTGGGCATAAAGATCCCTGCAAACAAAACGGGCGGAGTATAATCAGTGTTTATTATTGAAATAAAATTAAAATTATATTATGAACTTACATGGAGTACTGGATGGCCTGAAAGGCAGATTCCGCCGGCAAGAAGTCATTGACTGCCACCTCTTTGTTCTCATTCTTTTTATCTGAAATTGGTTAAGGTTTGTTGATTAATCATATAATTATCATCATGGTATCGTAATGCGTACAATAAAAGAAGTTATATTTCTGAAGTTGCTTACAATCTTCAAAGAAGCGCCGAATCTCTGCGAGACGATGAGGAGAAAGCTCGTTAAGATCATTGTAATGACGGTATTCAGGATCATCAGCACACACTGCAATGATTTTATCATCTCTCTCACCCTATTACAAGGTCAACAGCACAATTAATTCATGCATGTATACATGCACATGAACAATATATACAATTACACATTTTTGTGTAAGAGCACTGGAAAAACACCTTACCTGATCAATCAAGGGCATAAGTCCGATTGCTCTGGCTCGAAGAAAACAACCAGAAATAACTGGTTCCTGCACGTGATATCATAGAAGAACAGATAGATACCCATTACAATCAATTTTAAGACTTTACACATACATAGCTTCGGCATCCTTAAGATTATAGGTGTCAAAAATTGGTAACAAAGTTTCACCAACCTGCATCAGGACCAGAACATCCATTGGATCGCTATCTTCACAAAGCGTCCTAGGAATGAAACCATAATTATGAGGATAGACGACTGATGAGTATAAGACCCGATCAACCTGGATTCATCGACAAAGTTACATTTCTTAGAAAGAACATGAATTTTGCCTGTTAAGAGTGATTTGAGTACTGATGATGCATACACAAAAGGGTATCCAATTGCAACTTTCTTACTATATGGGAAATTTTTTTTTGACGACTTAGTAAGGTGGGGGACAGTGTGCAATTATTGTAAAAACTAAAAACTCAACAAAATATAGGGGCTTAGATGATCACTAAAGGAAATAATTAATGATCAATATACTAGATATATATAGGTTGAGTAAGTAGAGCCTTCCCCATCAAAAACCTTTCTTAGTATGGCTGTGTAAGTTCTAGAGAGAATCCACTTTCGAGTTCTAAGCAGCATGATAAAACTTGCGCGTACCTTTATTAAACCTGTTTTCTTGTCGAGTTCATATTTGACTTTGCTTCCTTTTGTTATCTCCACAACCTACATGGGGCAAGAAGAAAAGGTGAAGTAAATAAAACCCTGAACCATTGCTTTTGTTCATTGTAAGTGCAAAAGGGCAACTTAACAGTAAGAGAAGCACACGAAAGTAGCGAAAGCGAAAACTGTAATTTATATTCTATGAAGTCCTCATCATTGAAACAAATCATACTTGGGCACAGAAAACATTATTAAGTGATTCAGTTAAAGAACCGTCTAATATTAACATAACCTGGAAAAGATCTGAAAGAGAGCATGTTCTGCTAAATTTACATTTAGCTTAGGAACAATAATCATTCTTGATGATTGGAAAATTAAGTTTGCTGAAAAAAAGGGGAAATTTTGCTTGGAAAGGAAAGCAATATCGCGATGTCAGAGTCCATGAATACCCGGAGTGGTAAAAGATAAAAAGTAAAGAAAAAAAAACTTACAACATTGAAAACAGTAGGAGCTCCGGGACCTGCAATTTTTCATAATTCACGACTTGTAAGCTGATACCAAGCCACTAAAAATGACCAGTCGCGAGATTGTGTTGAAAATCGTACCTATTTCGAGGTCATGCCAAGGATGAGCAGCTACTGATCTCCTCGACATAGACGAGAGAATTCTTTCGTTCAGCCGAGGAACAGGTCGATTGGCAATTTCAGCAGTCCCATTTTCGTTGCTCATTTTCTAACATGAGAATAACACAGCGAATAATTCATATATACTTTTATCCAAAAGACTACCTGCTAAACAAGTCAGTAAGAAGCATGGATCCTTGCCAAATAATTGCAATCTTTTGTTACGAGTCCTACAGAGAACTAAACGAGAAGAAGAAGAAAGAAGAGTGATATTGATATTGATATCTTCAAGTGGATTCAATGAATTTAGTTCGGATATGCAGTAAAAGTGGTTCTGATAACAACATGTTCTACTGGGTTTGACAAGGTGACCACAAGTGATAGATTGTTTCCGGGAAAGCAAACGAACAGCTAATCGATCAGAATAGCTCCGATCGCAGTCGATTTCGATCAAAGTGTTTGCGTTTCTCGCGCAAGACTGATGAATAAATACTACATATTAATTTTTAAAAAAGAAGAAGCGAGTACTGAGAATTTTGAAGTGGAATTAAAAAGATCGAAAGTAATTGATAGATAAAAAGGAAAAGAGGGGGGTGTGAAGGATTCTCACCGAGGAAAAGAGCCGGGGGTGGGGGGCAAGAACAAGTCGGGAGAGAGCTTCTTCAAGCGACTTTTTTTTTTTTTTCAGTTAAACTAAACTGGATAGGTGGCGAGTGGCTCGGCGTAGCTACCCTGCAATGTTAGCTGACGTGGTGGAATCCTATTGGCTCCATCGGATGCGATGTTCATCGGTTCTCTTTTTACCGACCGGAACCGAATATTCGCTCCCTCCGAATCCGTAAACCCCCTTCGCCCGCGGTTTACCGCGTTAAGGTTGTTTACTGTGTGTGTGTGTGTATGTATGTAATGCTGGGCAAATATTTTGATTAATAACGATTTCTCCTTCCCAGAATATTGGGCCGAACGTGATCTTCGTTTTCGGGCCAGCCCATATACTTGAACGTCGAAAGCAACTGAGCCCGATGGGATGATCCTTCGACCTACGTCCGTTTCGAAGCCGAGGCCCCGAGCTCCTCCACCCATGGCGATGGCGATGGCGACGAAGACGAAGCCCGCGATCGAAAAACTGGTTTCCAACTCTTTCTTCTGCCTCCTACTCCGACGCCGTGGTCTCGCCGTGTGGTCGATGAAGAAGGACCCTGCCCTCGAGGCCGCGCTCACCCGCAACCGCCGCTGGATCGTCAATAACCAGATCAAGCACCTCCTCCTCCGTCTCCCCTCCCGCGTCGCCCCCGTCCGATCCCTCCAGCGCATGTACAAAACCCTAGACCTCCGCGGCCGAGCCCTCAACTGGCTCCGCAAGTACCCTTCCTGCTTCGAGACCTTCCCCGACCCCAGCAGCGGCGGCGATGGCGAGCTCTTCTTTGGCTTCACCAAGCGCATGGCGGCGCTCGTCGCCGAGGAGGAGGCGGCGCTCGATGCGTCCGAGCCCGCCATGGCGCGGCGCCTCGCCAAGCTCCTCATGCTGGCCCGCGACCGCCGCATCCGCGTCGCGAAGCTCGGCGAGCTCAAGCGTGCCCTCGGCCTCCCCGACGACTACCTCCTCCGCCTCCTCCCCAAGCACCCCGACCTCTTCCGCCTCGTCAACCCCTACGGGCCCAGCAGCGCCATGGAGATCGAGCTCGCCCGCTGGGCCCCCGACCTCGCCGTCTCCACCGTCGAGGACCGCGGCCGCCGCGCGCGGGGCGGAGGCGCTGGCACCGCCGCCGCGCTTCGTGTGCTCGCTCCCCCACAGCTGGGTCCGATCGCGGGCGCGCTTCGACGAGTTCAACGAGGGCACGCCCTACGTGTCGCCATACGCCGAGGATTGGGCGGCATCGGCATCCATGGCGGATACGGAGAAGCGCGCGGTCGGAGCCGTCCACGAGCTTCTCTCTCTAACACTCTATAGGAAGCTCTCCATTGTTAAGCTGGAGCACTTCAAGAGGGAATTCGGCTTGCCGGAGCAGCTGAACCGGATGCTGCTTCAGCATCCGTGCATCTTCTATGTGTCGAATAGGTACAAGATCTACACGGTGGTGCTCAGGGAAGGGTACAATGGATCGGAACTCGTTGAGAAGGATCCCTTGGTGATGGCCAAGGAGAGGCTCGGGGAGCTGATGCAGGAGGGGCTCCACGAGTATAATAGGCGGCGGCAGCTTGCGAATTTGGAGAAGAGGAGGAAGAGAGGGGAGATTGTCGCGAAGCAAGTGAAAGAAGAGAAGGACGAGGACCAAGTGTCGGGGTTGGATAGTGTAGAAAAGAGGGAGGAGAGGGAGAGGTTTTATAAAGTTCTGTTCGATGAGAATTGAGAACCAGTGAGCAAATCGCCGGGACATAATGAAGATGCAGTTTTGAATTTGATCATTGAAGTTCCAGCTGAATTGCACCGGTTTGGGACGAAGCTCCAACCTTGGCTTAAATCAATTTTTAATGGAATCAGAGAAATCAATCTGAACTTTTCTTTCTCAGAAGAGATCATGTGCCCATTACATTATGCACCTAAACATCCAGAGTGGTTCAACTATGTTATTCGCATTGGAATTTGCACTCCAAATCTCACTAGGTGCAGAGTATGATGATCTATATTGAGTCCTATGGATGCAACATATGACACACAATATCAGTTTTGGATGGATGCACTTTGTCCAGGGCGAATCTCTCTTTTGGTGAATATCATCATCTATTGCCGGAATGTATAAAGGTGTTGGTTTGGTGAAGAATCAATCTTTAATCAGACATATCATGTAGGTATGTCCAACATACTCAATCTATTCAATATCTGCTTGTTCTTTTTCTAATTAGGTAATATATGAATGAATCATTGATTTGTATATAACTCTTGCTCGTAGGGTTCAAGAAGCATGAGGCAAATGGGATGCAGGCTGCAACGTAGGGTGTAAAGACTTTAAGCAGAGTGTGCCCATACTTTGCTGAAAGGTATCACTCACTCAATTCACATACATTTTGCTTCTTAGGTTTACTCTGCTGGCATTAGTCACATGCTCTTTCGATTACAAATCTGTTCTATTTCTGTCGAATACTATGAATACGATTTCGGTACTAGTTAAGAATTTCTTGCAGTATTTTTTTTTTATTCTCCTGCTTTGATGCACAAGTAAATATGACTATTTGTGTGACTAGATATGAATGTTTAGTACTGAAACTTCAGTTATTAACCGATCTCTCCTATTGTGCCTTCTATAATGGATCTGATCACATGAAATCTTATTTTTATTTATGCATCACTGTATCGCATTGTATGGAATCTTTTAAATTCTGTTTACTCGACCGTAGTCTGTAGTAGAATATTGGTTGTTACTCACGCTGATTTTTAAATTCTCTTCCAACTGTATAACTTTAAAATACATTTCAGAAAAAAAAATTTCTTCAAGTGTGAATTGTTTCTTTTTCTGGTTGGTACCTTGAACCAGTTAAACAGGTAGTGATTCACACACTGCAGATTATTTCAGAGGCTTAGGTTTTATTCATTCATCTGCTGAAGAGTTCAATCATGCCCAAAAAGCCAATGCACAAAAACCAATATGTGGTCTAGGTCAATATTGATGTGAAGGACATGTACTCTATGCCATGAATTGTAGGTGAAGGTTTTTGCTGGAGCTTCAGTCTTAGATACGTTTTTCCTGAAGCTTAAGTTCAGTGTTAACTATTTGTCATATCAAGGAATGGATGTTTCAGCTTAAAAATAAAGGAGTAAAAGGAAAATGAGTTAAATTCTTGTCAGAATAGGGGAGTTCGTGTATCATAGATGTCAAGGAAACAATTGAAAATTCACATCACTGTTGGGTTTGTTTAGTTTGGACCTGTGAATCTCGATATTATTTCTGCCCTATCACAATATTACAAAATCAGCAACAATGTATGGTGTTACATAAAACAAATAATCGATTAACTGAGAGCAGGTAGGCAATATAAAAATAAAAACAAAAACAAAAACATGCTGTTTTATACCATTATATTGAGATCGAACTGGTTCAACTCCAAACCAAACAAAAGAAGGAAAAACAAACCAAAGCAAACTGGCAAACAAATACACACACACAACCAAACCATATTCATATAAGGGCAATTTGCATAAATATCGTAGCATTGGGCACCAGAGATTTTTGAAAAATTTAATGCATCTTTAACGAGTCATGCCCTGCTGCATGTCCGGTGGGTTGAATGCTTGAATGCTCTTCCATCTTCCCTCTGTTCCATTTTGGCATGCCACCCTGTAGTAACAATGTTTTGATCTACTATTAGTATTTGGTTAGATAGAGCAAAAATTAAGCCGTTGTAAATTGATTAAGGATTTCATATACACATTAGAATTTATACCGTTTGAAAAGCTTCAAGTCTTTTGATTTAGATTTGAACCAATAAAGCATGAGAGCTTAAAAACGTCCACTGTTTATGATCCAAAATGTGTTTGTTTGCCCAGCTTTACTCAAACATAGAGAGAGAGAGAGAGAGAGAGAGAGAGAGAGAGAGAGAGACCTGAGGCGACTCCAAAACCACGGTTTGTGAGCTCTCTGTGCATCTGGCACAACGCGAAGCGCGCACAGCAGAAGTGGATGCAGCAGTCCCAACAAGGAGATTCCGGTAGCTTGTTCTCCTCCCGCAGCTTTGACCGGTATTTCCAAGAGTATATCCATTGGCAACCCGTTAGGGACATTATTAGTGCGTAAAGCGCTCCGCTCGTTCTGCATGCTTTATTAAAAAAAAAGAAAAGAAGAGGAAAACCATTAATCTTAAGAACTTGATTTCTACTATATCCTTGAATTGTGATTTGTTTCAAAAGGAAAAACACTTACAATTGGAGCCTCCATCCACGATCTCTGCAATGCGACCAAACGTGACGCAAGGGCACCACCAAGTCAAGCAACCTGTAACTCGAAAATACGAAACAAAAATCATGTTACAATACAGAATCACTTCAAAGAGTTAGGAGAGAAGTGACAAAGGAGGGACTACGCGTCGAGAATTACAATTCCCAAAATCGTCGAAGCAATCACAGAGGCCGGTCGACCACCGCCCGACGGCACCCTCCACCAGGAAGACGTTGACACCGACCGGAGTTGTCGACCTGGTTTGCTCGGTAAGACATTGTTGAGTATTATGCTATAGTCAGCTAGGGATAAGTGAAATAGATTGAGTCGAAGAGTTTGGATCGGAATTGTTGTATTTACAAAACCGAAACGACGGAAGGCGAACGGAGTAGCTGCGCATTCATTACACATTAAATACGCACATTAAATGCGCAACAGTAAACCCAAGAAAAAGAGTGCACGTAGGGTCCCACAGTAAATCCCACCAACAAATAGTACCGGACCAACAACAATGCAGGGCCATACAAAGAAACACTGCATAGCAGGTCACGCACAGCAACAGATTCCCATTCCCACTGCACAGCAGGTCCCACAACGCCGATGTGGATCGCTGAGAAACCTCCGATATATATATATATATATATATATATATATATATATATATATATATATATATATATATATGCACATTAAATGCGCAACAGTAATCCCCAGAAAAAGAGTGCACGCAAGGTCCCACAGCAAGTCCCACCAACAAATAGTATCGGCCCACAACACTGCACAGCAAGTCCCACACAGCAATAGATTCCCATTCCCACTGCACAGCAGGTTCCACAACGCCCAATGCAGGGCCACACAAAGAAACACTGCACAGCAAGTCCCACACAGCAATAGATTCCCATTCCCACTGCACAGCAGGTTCCACAACGCCGATGTGGATCGCTGAGAAACCTCCGATATATATATATATATATATATATATATATATATACTCACATTAAATGCGCAACAGTAATCCCCAGAAAAAGAGTGCACGCAGGGTCCCACAGCAAGTCCCACCAACAAATAGTACCGGGCCCACAACAATGCAGGGCCACACAAAGAAACACTGCACAGCAGGTCCCACACAGCAACAGATTCCCGTTCCCACTGCACAGCAGGGCCCACAACGCCGTTGTGGATCGCTGAGAAGCCTCCAAACCTTTTAACGGTTTCCAATAATAAGCGGAGTAGCTGCGCATTCATTACACATTAAATATGCACATTAAATGCGCAACAGTAAACCCCAGAAAAAGAGTGCACGCAGGGTCCCACAGCAAGTCCCACCAACAAATAGTGCCGGGCCCACAACAATGCAGGGCAACACAAAGAAACACTGCACAGCAAGTCCCACACGGCAACAGATTCCCATTTCCACTGCACAGCAGGTCCCACAACGCCGATGTGTATCGCTGAGAAACCTCCTATATATATATACGCACATTAAATGCGCAACCGTAACCCCCAGAAAAAGAGTGCACACAGGGTCCCACCGCAAGTCCCACCAACAAATAGTGCCGGGCCCAGAAGACTACACGCAGGATCCCACAGCAAGTCCTACCAACAAATAGTGTCGGGCCCACAACAATGCACGGCCACAAAAAGAAACACTGCACAGCAGGTCCCACACAGCAACAGATTCCCATTCCCACTGCACAGCAGGGGCCACAACGCCGACGTTGATCGCTGAGAAGCCTCCAAACCCTTTAAGGGTTCCCAATTCATAAGTTTATGAATAGTAGTACTTAGTTTGAGACGAAACGCGGAATTGGCTGACACAACAAGATTTTTTTTTTTTTTTCTTCTTTTTTTGTTTGAACCGGTTTGTAGACCTGACCTGCGCCTTATCCCACAAGCTGACGCACCTGAAAGCCCACCCTAGAAAGGCCAGAAATTAAATCTTTAAAAATATATCCGGACCAACTCCCAAAATATATCTAACATACACAGCACTTGCACTAGCAGGTGATTGTTGTTATGAATAAGATATTTTTGCTTAATAAGTGTCTAACTGTCTACTCAAGTTCGTTGTAAGTGTCGCCATTTGGGGAGGAGGCAATGATTTCGAGGAGTGGACTTGGGGGTACATGATTGGAAGTAGCAAGTGGAGTATATGTAAAAATTAAGATCGTTATTGTTGATATTATGAATTGGGTTAATTACAATGTTGGTCCCCAATTGCTATATGCTTTTATTTTAAGAGTGCTACTGCATAAAAGATACCTATAAGATACCTACAATATTGTCGATGATGTGGCACTGTCATTATTACATTTTAAACAATAATTACTAAACACCAAACATAATCCTAAGTATCATTATTATATCCTAAATTCTAAATCCTAACCCTTCATATGTAATATTGTGGGGGTTAGTACCCTAAATTGGAGTACCCAAAGTATTTCTCTTTTTCTTTTTAATGTAGTTGTCAATTTTCTCTTTATTACTAATTTCAATTAAGGGGTTTATCAGTTCAAATGTCCAGGAATGGTGTCGATTATTAACTAGTCATGGCATGATCGTTAATGTTGGCATTATTAATTGGATTTATTACCATGGATTAATTACCATGTTGGTCCCCAAGCGTGTCATGTTTTTTTTTATAAAAAATATAGTTGTCAATTTTCTCTTATTTATTTAATTATTTCAATTAAGGTTTTTATTGGTTCAAATGTCCAGGCATTCCATGCTCAAAGGTTAGAGACTTGATTCTGAGAAAAAAGTTTTAAGGACCAAATTAAAAATTATTTTGTACCTGACACAATCAGACCCATTTTTTAATTAATATTTTCTTTCAAATTTTCAAATAATGGTTAAAAATAATTTATGTATGTTTATTCTACAATAATTATAAGTTCAAGCAAAAGTTTAAATACTTTTGTCCTGATTATTATTGTGGTAATATGCACTTAACCGGCGACCCCACGTATTTTAGTTTAATTTTTAGATCTATAATTAAGAGGCAATCTATGAAGTTACAATTCGATACATATAATCCAGTTTTATTTATTTATTTATTTATTTATTTTTTCATTGTAGATGTGTAACCAATATATAAAGCGACCAACGTATAGTAGAAACAAACATACATGTATGAGAGATAGACTAGGTCTAATGTGGGTATAATTTGTTATATACTATATTTATAAACTATCAATTTAAAAAGCCCACATAAATTTCAGAAAAATTTCACACAAATTAATATGACAAACTGTGGCAAATGATCATATGTTTACAACAACATTGCATGGTTAATTGTGAATATACATCTATGTTACAAAATGAGACAAAAGAGAATAAAATCGATCTGTAAAATATATAAACATCATGCAGTACAAATAACGTGTAGATTACATATTATCATATGTATAAAAATATGTATTCCAGAGGAGACTGGAAGAGAGAAGTTGACCACGATACTCGGTGGCTTGTAGCAGGACATTAAAGCCAAGAGGAGAGAGAGAAATTTGAACTTATTTAAACCAAAATTATATGAAAGAAAAGAAAATATCGTAACGGGGATTTGTGTAAATATCGTAGCAGTGGGCACCGAAGATTTGTGCAAAATTTAATGCATCTTTAACGAGTCATGCCCTGATGCATGCCTGGAGGGTTGAACTCTCCTCCAGTTCCCCTCCGTTCCATGTTGAGTTGCCACCCTGTGTTAACAAAGTTTTGAGCTACTATTAGTATTTGGTTAGATAGAGCAAAATTAGTACTTATACCTTTTGAAAAAATTTGAGTCATTTGATTTAGATTTGGACCAATAAAGCATGAGAGTTTAATGTGAAATTATATGAAATAACTGTTGTAGATCTAATGCTCTGATTTCGTATAAAATTATATAAAACAGTCGTTGTATTCTAAAAGTTTATACCGTTAGAGAACGATGTTTATATATTTTATATTCAACACTGAAAAGCGTCCTCTGCTTATGATCCAAAATGTGTTTGTTTGCCCAGCTTTGCTCAAACATAGAGAGAGAGAGAGAGAGAGAGAGAGAGAGAGAGAAAGAGAGAGAGAGACCTAAGGCGACGTCGAAACCACGGTTTGTGAGCTCTCTGTACTGCTGGCGCAACGCGCAGTGCTCACAGCAGAAGTGGACACAGCAGTCGCAACAAGGAGATTCCGGAAGATTGTACTCCGCCCGCAGCTTCGACCGGTACATCCAAGAGTATATCCATTGGCAACCCGTCAGGGTCATTATCAGTGCGTAAATCGCTCCGCTCGCTCCACATGCTTCATTTAGAAAAAAGGAAAACCATTAACCTTGAGAACTTGATTTCTATACTATATCCTTGTATTGTGATTTGTTTCAAAGTAAAAGCACTTACAGGTGGAGCCTTTGTCCACGATCTCTGCAATGCGACCAAACGTGATGCAGGGGCAGCAGCAAGTCAAGCAACCTGCAACTCGAAAAAAAAAAAAGAAGCAAAACTCATGTTAAAATACAGAATCATTTCAAAGAGGAAGAGACGAAGGAGAGACTGCGCGTCGAAAATTACAATTCCCAGCACCGTCGGAGCAATCGCAGAGGCCAGTCGTCCACTCTCCGACAGCGGCACCCCGCATTGGGGGAGCGCTGATGCCGACCGGAGTTCTGATCACGGGCTCATCGTCGACCTGCTTTAGCGGGTAAGACATTGTTGAGTATTAGGCTATAGCTAGCTAGAGATAAATGGGAGAGAGATTGAGTCGAATGAGTTTGGATCTGAATTGTTGTTGTATTTATAGGAGTAGCAGTTGTTGCAGTTTGAGATGGAACGCGGAATTAGCTGCACATGGCCTGTGGGGTGGGGGGGACATTGAATGACGTAGGGACGGATGAGCTGCTGTGTATTGGATTTTATTATTATTATTATTTTTTTTTAAATCTTGACCCAGCACTTAGGCCTTCTTAAAAAGATCTGAGATTAAACTGTAGATCACCAAGTGCTTATAGGAGGAGCGCACTCATTATATTTAAAGGCTTAACTGCAGTGTTTACGAATTGCGATTTCACTTCATCTAAATTTACGAATTTCGATTTCACTTAATCTAAATGGACGTTAAGTTTATTATTATGTGTTTTGTCGTTAAGTTTATTGTGCGTCGTAATTTTACTCAATTTATTAAGCTCATCAAATTTAATTTATTAATCTTTTAAATCTATTATTGAATTAATTTTAATTAATAAATAAATAATTAATGTAAACTTTTGTAAATATGCACAAAATAGAGAGTTAAACTCCATCCTTCAAAATATTCTTAACATACACACTTATTCGTGAATAAGATACTTGGGAGATATTGGGCTTTAGGTGGGGAGGAGCGATAATGTCTAGGAAGAATATTTTTTTTTTCTTTGAGAAAAAGATAACATGGTAGGTTTGGAACTCAGACATCAATTACCAAATTTTTTACGAACTTGATGGTGCATTATTGGGAGTGGCGAGTGGAGTATATGTAAAAGTTAAGAATGTTATTGCTTGCATTATTAATTGTATTAATTACCACGTTGCTCCACAAGCATGACATTTTATGCCTTAGATTAATTTTTTTTGATTATTTTCACCCGTTAAAATTTATTATTTTTTCAACCATCGATTAAATTCAAGACACTCATTATCATCTCAACCACATATTTTTTAATAATTTGGTGCTATTAATAGCATTCCAGCATATATATATATATATATATATATATATATATATATAGTTGTCAATTATTTATTTATTTATTTCAATTAAGGTATTTATCGGTTCAAATGTTCAGGTATTTTATGCTTACGCTTCGTTTGTGATCGCCAGTGGAGTGTGCTATATATGGTGAGAAAGTTTTATGAACAAATATTTTGTTTGTTTATGCAAAAAATATTATGAATAGTTGATAACATTTAATACCAAAGTGACCAAACATTGCGTCTTACTGTTAATAACAGTTAATAACGCAGTTTATTCTAACAACAAGTATTAAATTAGTGTCAACCAATATTAGCTAAAAGTTTTAAGGACCAAAATAAAATTATGTAAATGTTTGGAAACTAATGTTGCAAGTAACCCTCACTTTTTTCTTTTTTAGGTAAATCCAAACACACTTTTACCGGTAAGCGCATTTCTTTTGTTTTTATGAGAAAGTGTTTTCAATAGTAGTTTTTTTTATTCAGAAAAAAAATAATAATCCAATCAAATATTACTACTCTGAATCAAAATTTACTAATACTTTTTTATATTTTTCTCTTAAAATTTCTATTGAATTTTTTATGCGATAATAACATTTATTTGATATTTAACGCGGGATTGTGGTCATCTTAGACCATGTAAAAGTATATTTTTCTCTTAAAATTTCTGTTGAATTTTGTATGCGATAATAACATTTATTTGATATTTAACGCGGGATTGTGGTCATCTTAGACCATGTAAAAGTAATGATAGTAAAGGACGTAAGGGTATGCCTCGCCCAAGTAGATTTGACTAAGTAATACTTAGTCGCCAACACGTCGGTCAATTTTGGGCCACAAATATAAACCAAATTTATAATTACCAAGACCTAAAATTAATATTTTCTATTACATTATTAATTGCTTGGACCATGCAAATATGTGGTTCAGTCGACCTTTCAAACAGCTATCTTGTAATTAACCTCTTTCTCCGGAGACAACCAAACTCGATTTGTTAGTTAATTTTTTCTTTTAAGTTTTCAAATAATGGTTAAAAATAATTTGCATATGTTCATTCTACAATAATTATACGTTCAATTAAAAGTTTAAATACTTATTTACTTTTGTTTTTATTATTATTGTCATAGCATGTAATTAACTGGTGAGGCCACGACTTTTAGTTTAATTTTTAGATCTATAATTAAGAGGTGGGTTTTATTATTTGACACATGTATGGTAAGTCGAAGTATAGCTTAAGAGCTAAGGAGGCGACGAATAATTCAAAGAAAATTGAATTACTATTTGACACATGTATGGTAATTCGAATAGCTTAAGAGCTAAGGTGGTGACGAATAATTCAAAGAAAATTGAATACATCTAATTGGTTGGCAGGGTAAATTATATGTATAATTGGAAACAAGTTGTATTAATCATTATATAAATAATATTTTCTTTCTAAAAATCATGAATACTGATACGGAGTACAGAACACGACAGTTTTTAAAATATATATATATATATATATATATTGAGTTTGGCTACTGTCCTATTAATAGTACCAAGTTATTAATGCTATCAAGTTTTTTAATCTTAGATCAACCCCTCTAATCATTTTTATCCATTAGATTTTATTATTTTCTCAACCACATATTAAACCCAAATGGTTTATTATCATCGCAATCACACATCTTTTAATCTAAGTAATTTATTATCATCTCAATCACTCGACCAAGTTGCTCTATTTTCTCAACCACCTATTAAACCCAAGAAATTTATTATCATCTCAATCACACATCTTTTAAATTATTAGACAATTAATTTTTTGTGCATTTTAATTATTAGATTAAGATTTTAATTATTAGACCAAGTTCGTGTTCGGCTCGTTTATTAATGAGTCGAACACGAGCTAGTGAAGAGAGGGGACCAGGCGGTGGCCCAAGTACTTGTGAAATAGAGCAACTTGATCGAGGAAGACGCTACCTGGGAGGACTACTGGGTGATCAAGACTCAGTACTCGCAATTTGACCCTTGAGGACAAGGGTCTTCTCAAGGGAAGGAAAGCTGTAACAGCCGGTGGAGAGCTAGGAGATCGCCACGGTAGCAAGGAAGGAAGTAGATGAGGTGGAGGCAGGAAGTAGGAGTAGGTGATAAGTGAGAAGAATCCAGAATCTGGAGAATAAAGCCCTAGGGAGCGGGTCGGGTTGTCAGGAAGTCGGATCGGAGCCGGAGACCCGCATCCAAGCCGCAACCGCTTGAGGAAGTAGAGAATGGACCGAGGGAGAAGCCCATCACAGCGAAAAGCCCATACCTGGCCCATTTAGTTTAATTTACTGCATTATAGGAGAGGAGACCCACACATGGCCCAGTTAGCTTAATTACTGCACTATAGTAATTACAGCATTGTAATAGATGAGTAGACAATTAACGAGCTCAAGCACATAGTTAAGAGGAGGCTATATAAGCCCAAAAACTGTAATGGAAGAGATCAGAAAATTAATACTAGAATTCTCTTATTCCCCAACCTTGTCCTATCTCCTCCCTCAACCCCTTCAATTCTCTCCCAATCTCCCCCAATCTTCCTCTCTTTTCTCCATTGACTACTCTGCATACTACCCATCATCCTCCCCGCCTCGCCGGCCTCAGAGCAATCTCATCATAGGCGGCTGCGATTGTTCGGGATATAACAGAAGACTTTCTAACTATAGGTCGTTTTGAGATAATTCCCTCAACTTTCTTTTTCTTATTTACGCTCACTAACTTTTGATCTGGAAATGCAAGATTCTAGTCACTACATTGGGGATTTTTTTTTTCAAAGTCACTAGTGATTCCATCACATTTTTTTAAAAAATGAAACTTAAACAATTAACACTTAATTGCTAATAGAGACTCAAATTTAACAAAATTTTTAACTTAAGTGAATAGAATAATTCAAGAAGAAAAAGAAGAAGCAAAAGGAGTGTTGATAAAAAAGCATAAAGTTGTGGGGCTGCTTCAAAAAAAAAAACATAGATTTTTATATTTTTTATAAAATTAATCTATTTTTAAATTTTAATTATTAGGTAGCTGATCAAAATATTCTTATTTTTTTGCTCTCTTTTTTTTTTTCTTTTTTTTCTCATTTGTTTTTTTTCTTGCTGTTCTCCCTCTTTCTTATTGACCGTTCTGTTCTTTTTTCTGGTTGCTTCTTTCTCCTCCTCCTTCTCTGTCGATGTATTGAAATTGCGCTGCTCTTTTCTTTCTTACCCACAATATTGTACAAATCGCAAAAATGTGACTATAACGAAGGTTGTGGTCATGGACAACGACGAACATGCCGCAAGATTTGAGGACAAGGGAAACGGAGAGCGCGTTGCGATGGGCACGACTGCTGCGGTAGAGTGTGAGGGAGGAGACTCGGAAAAAAAAAAAAAAAGAAAAGAAAAAGAAAAAAAAGATGAACGAAAAAAAAAACTCAAGTACAATTTGACCCAACTCAATGGCAAGATAGCTGATTCCAATCTTTTTATTGAAAACTCTAACAAGCGAGATAAAACAGCTTACCATCCGAAAACATAGAGCACAACTTGCACAACAACATAGTAATCAACAAACTTAACCATCTTAATTTAGAAAATTAAAACATTCCGCTTAACTAAACCACACTAACGGCGATCTTCATTCCGGCGTTGCAGTGGCCGGTGGAGCCACAGATGAAGCGGTGAGTGCCTTTTCGTAGCCTGATGCGATCGCTTCCGGACTTGAACACTCTTGCTCCCGCCGGAACCGTGCAGCTTTTGTAGCCCGCCGCGTTGACTGCGACCACGTTGTGTGCGTTTGGATTGTACTTGAAAACTACGATTTGATAGAAATTAAGCAGCAATCAATCAATCAGTCAGTCAGTCAGTCAGTCAGTCATGCTGTTCAATCAATAGATCCTCCGTTTCAACAGTACTGAATACAAAAAATACTGGACCGATAATATAATAAAATTTTGAACAGTAATAAAATTAAGCAAAAGTTAGATCAAACAGGTAGGTACCGAGTACATCCCCTGTCTTGAAGGTCTTCCCGTTGGTCCAGCCGACGGTGTTGAAAGTCCAACCGCTCGAATCTCCGACATTATAGACGGCGGACTCGGCGAACGGACTATTAATGAGGATGCAAAGCAGAAGCACAACCCCAAGAGCTACAATGTGACTTGCACTGCCCCTTCCCTGAGCCATTTTGCTCCAGTATGGCTGGTTACAAAAAAAGGTGTGGGAACTAAGGCTTGAGTTATAAGCTAGGGCATGTACATGGGCTAGCTCCTTTTATAAGTAGAGGAGCCAAATAATTGATGGGGATGAAATTTGATCTTGTGCACAACACTGTTTGGTCAAAGAAGTGGATTAAGTGAACTTATAAGTTACCACTCACTCAACCACCCACAAGATGCCACGCCATGCTTTGGAATTTGGATTAAGGATTAGATCGCATTATTTTATCTTTTTTTTTGGGGTGGTGGAATTGGGGTAAAGATAAAGATAAAATCATTGGAGGAGGAAAAGAGTAGTTGACCAAAGAATCAAAAGAAGTGCTACTAATTTATAATCAGGTAACTTGTCTGAAAAGTTGGCTCAAAGATTTAAGAGTCTAATTTGGTTAATTGAATCTTTCATGTCTGAAAAGTTATTAATATATATATATGTTTTTTTTTTTTTTTTCAAGCAGCTGCACTCAAATAGTATATTCGACCAATTACGAATGAACCATACTCTAATTTTGTCGATCGAATTTGTTTGTAAGCATCTAAACACGACCGAATTTCGATCAGCGAAACTTGGGCCACAGATTCAGGGAAGGGAACAGGAGATGTTGCATGCATGCTAACCACTGCTGAAATTTCGTTCCGCGATTTGTGGAGTTTGGAAGATAAAGATGGGAGGGATTGGTGCATATGACAAATTCTCTCCTAATTAGCTTCGTCGAAGGCCTCGTTTAGTGAGAGCTCGCAATCGGGCGTTTATAGTGGAGGTTTTGAAAACCATAAATGAAATAGAATACAAAATGAGCCAATTTGTACTCTTATTTACTGGTTTTGATATAAAAAAGACCCCTCAAAGTTCTGAAACTGGGACTCAGGTTCATTGATTACAAGCTATATATTTTAGATCTTCTAGTTATTGAAGATTATCTAATATTATTGGATAAAAAGGTAATTGGGACTAGGACATATAAAGACATTAAATATTTTTTCACCGAATACTTTTACTACTGCAATTTCTCTGTAATCTCGATCTGAGACTTTTAGTTGAATTAACTTGGCCGAGGTGTACGTAGTCGTGTTGTTTAATCAATAGATCCTAAGTTGAATTATACAGCTTGAATTAACTTGGTTGAATTTTTTATTGTAATCTCTGTAATCTCGTTTGGGCTACAGGTTTAGTGCAGGTTAAAATATAATTAAGACTCGAATTTTGATGTTCTATTAATTGGGTCGGTGGCGATGTCTACGGCGTGGATGGTTCCGTATGATGTGCTACGTGGCTACTCAATTTCTCGAACTACAAAATTATTTTTACGAGTACGTGAATTTGCCGTAAAATTGGTTGAATAAGTATAAGACAATGTCTAACTATGAACCATTTTGAACTAATGTAACTTTTGACTCATTTTAAAGGAATGAGAGCTGGTTTGGACATTTGTATCACATAATTACTTACTAGAGATTTTTTCTAAAAAAAAAAAAAAAAAAAAATGAAAGAGGAAGATAATGAATTTAGCTCCAAAAGTAAAATGACTGAACCTCTGAAATAATTTATCTGTACAACTGCTTGTTAATTTAGAGCAAAGTTTCTCACGAACTTACTTTTAACTGTATATAAATCTAATTCTATGTAAAATCTGACTATTATACTATTAATAACACCATGTTACTTTATATTTTCAAGCCTTTTGCTTTTATTATTATTATTATTATTATTATTATTATTATTTCTATCTCTTAGATTATACTATTTTACTAATAATTCACTAAATTTTAGAAAATCATTATTATTTTAACTGTAAATATTTTTATCCAATGACTGAAAATTCTAATAACATCAATAGTTTTATACTATTAATAGTATAGTGGCCTAATTCTATAAAATTTGGCCACTGTATTATTAATAATACCAAACAGTTTGTGCTATTAGCAGTTTGTGCTATTAGATTTTCTACCGTTAAATTTATTTCTGTAACTATTTTTATCCTTTAGATAATATTATTTTACCAACACCTCTAAATCCCAGGGTGTGGGTGGAGCATATTGTAACAATCCGGACCCTTCGCAACCGCCGGTGATGACGTTGCTCTGAGGCCGGTACGGCGTCGGGGATGATGGGTTATTAACTGTGGAAATGATCGAGAAAAAGGGAAGTAAAGAGGGGAATTGGGAGAGAATTGGGGGAAAAGAATAGTTGGGGAAGGAGATGAGAATTGAGGGATTGAGAAGAGAGAGATAGAGGGAGAGAGGGAAGAGCTAGAGAGAAGCTTGAGGAAGAAGGTAAGAACTTGTATTAATTTCTTCATGATCCCCTATTACATCTCAGGTACTACCTTATCTACTAACTAACTCTATTATCTACTAATAATACTACTCTATTAATTGTCTCCTTATTGTGGGCTGAGCCCTTTACTGTGTTTGGTTGGCCTCCTCGGGTTGGGCTTCTGCTACTGGGCCTCTCTGAATGGGCCTCATTTGTTGGGTATCCTTGGGTTGGGCTCGATGGGCCTCCTTTGATTGGGCCTTCTCGGGTTGGCCCTTTCGATAATGACCCTCTTCAGTTGGGTCCCTTCTGCTGGGCCCCCTTGGCAGACGGGCCTCCTTCGGCTGGGCCCTGGCAGTTGGGCCTCCTCCAGCCGGCCATGGCAGTTGGGCCTCCTCACCTTATCCTTAACAGCTACCGCCCTCCCTTCTCTGCTTCGCTCACCCTTGACCGAGTGCCCCTGTCGCTTCCTCCTCGGTGCCCTAATCTCCTACATCGCTTGGCTCCTCCCGAGGCTTCATCTTCCTCCAAAGCTGCTAACCCAGGCGCCCCTTTGCTGAGCCTCTCGTTCTCCATGAGTGTGCTCTCCCCTCGGACACCTTGATCCGCCATGAACAAGGGCTAAGTCTCCTCCTCTAGCTTCTTTATTCTTCAGACCACTCTACTATCACCTACTTACTCTCTTCCTCACACCCTCTTATTCTCAGGATTGTTACACATATTCAGCCCATTTTGGCCCAGTATCTTCTAGTGGCCACATGTAGAACAATTTCAAGTGTATTTGCCTATTTGGCGGTGGGCATTAAAACTTTATTTAAAAAAAAAACAGAAAAAAATATATATTTATTATAATAAAATTAAAGTTTAGTAAACCCTCCTTGTTAATAACAACACCATCCGACCAAAATATTCTCTCAAAAAAAAAAAACACCACCATCCGACCAAAGTAGTCCCCAAGCAAGTCCTCTTTGCAGTTTGCAGTAAAATCCAACGGTGCGGTCTCCTCTTCCCCCGTCAACGCCATTTCAAAAATTATACTTTTTTCTCGATGCTTCTACTTCCCCGACTCATCCCCCCTAACCCTAAATCCCCAATCCTCACAGCTGCGATAATCACGCGATCGATCCAACGTAGCTAGCGATCCCCCTCGACTCGATCGATTGATCGCCCACTAATCTCCGCCTCGAACGATGACCGGGTTCGTCGCCCTCTCTCTCTCTCTCTCTCTCTCTCTCTCTCTCTCTCTCAATGATCGCGTCTTTGGTGATGCATTGTTTCGATCTCAGCGTGCTTGGATTGGTCTATTTGGGGATTTAGTGCTTCGATGAGCTTCGGAGATCTTTATAGGGTTGATATTGGTAGTGATGAAATGGTTTGAATGTGTAAAGTTTGTTCTTTTATGTTATTTGCTTTGACGATAATGAAAAGGCGGCGGCTTTGGTGTCGCATCGTAGTAATTGTGCTCGATTCTCTGTTTATATACTGCGTTTGAATTTGTAGGGTTTAGGGAGACTTTGTTTTTTGAACTTGAAAACAAGAAACCAGTAAAAATTCCAGCTTTTTTCTATACCATTTTATGCGTAGGTTTACTTGTGCCATTATATGGTCAAAGTTTGTATAGTTGTGCTTAACTTAGCATGGTTTTTCTTTTTTTACTTTTAATTAGTATTTTTCACTAGTTGATTTAAGTAGTTCCTGAGAAATACATGTAATTGAATAAATATCACAGAAAAAAAAGGTAATTTTGTGACGATGATGCACGGGTTTGTTCGAAACTTAATTTAGGTCATACGAGAGGAGGAACTTCTTTTACCAGGCTTTCTGAATTGCCATGTTTTGAACTCATCTTAACTGATAGGTGAGCATTTATACTGATCTGTTGCTATTTATTGCAAGAAGAATTGTGATCTTCTGTGGCACGCCTCGCCTTGCCACGTAGTTAACTACACGTCAGTAGTTAACTGTTTGTTCTGCTTTAGGTGCTTTTGATTGTTATATCGTATTGTTCGTGCTTTAAAATTATTGAATAACCTGCTCACCACTTTGATGTGAATATGTGGTGCTGATTATATATTTATGCATTTTATGCAGACCATCATGGCTGATTGACAGCAGAAGAATTGCTTCGAAGATAAAAAATGCTTCTGAGCCAGTGGATCTAAATCGATACAAATTGATAAGCAACCCGACTAAAGATTGTCCTCAATGCAACCACGTTATTGATAATAGCGACGTAAGATATCATTTTGCATACTTTGTTTTTTTTTTCTCTGTGGATCGAAAACGGTCTACAGTCAAAGTTCTAATCTAGAGTGTGTATTGAAGTTTAAACGGTATATTCATCGTTAAAATATTTCTTTACGTCTAGTGTAGTGTATTTAGATTGGTATTGGGCTCTTTGCGCTATGGTAAGGTTGCTCCATCCTAGGTGTTATTAGTTTTAAACTATTCAGATTGCTTTTTTTTTGTCCCGGGATGAAGTTACGTACATTTTACACACCCCAAGAGGTTGCATTAGCAGTAGCCTCTTGTCTCATGCTGCTTTTTGTTTTTCCTTGATTGAGTGTAAGTCATGCTATTACTGCCGCATAGAAAGTATTTTGTATGTTGCAGTTTTTTTTGTGCACTTAACCAGCAAGAGGTTATTGTAATGACAAAATTTCCTTCTTTATAGTGTATGGGTAGTTTGACATCCTTAATATCTCAAAAAGGCTCTAAGTTGAAATGTCTCGTCAGCTGAAGTGCATTTAAACAGTTATGTCATGAGGTGTAACATAAGCATTTTTTATTATTCTTGGTTGAAAAGAGATTAAGAGATTTGGCTCGCTATTTTCCAATGACCATAAGTGGGAAGTGGGAGAGGAGAAAGAGTTGCCTATTAACTGTGACTTGCTGATGTTAGTTATTGTGTTTCAGGTTGTCCACGAGTGGCCTGGCTTACCTAAAGGTGTGAAATTTGATCCATCTGATCAAGAGCTGCTCTATCATTTGCTTGCAAAAGTTGGGAATAGGAATGCAAAACCTCATCCCTTCATTAATGAATTCATCCCCACTGTTGAGGAAGTCGACGGCATCTGCTATACCCATCCTCGCAGACTACCAGGTAGTGCAAGAAAAAGGCCTTTTTCCTTTTTTACCCTACGATCTTTCACCAGATTGACTTTTCATTGCAAAAATTTTCCTCTATTAGGAGTTAAGCAGGATGGAAGTGTATCTCATTTTTTCCATAGAACTTTCAAAGCATATAATACTGGGACGAGGAAGCGTCGAAAGATAAATAGCGATGAACTTGGTGATGTCCGCTGGCACAAGACTGGCAAGACAAAGCCAGTAATTATTGATGGAAAACATGTTGGCTGTAAGAAAATAATGGTACTTTATATGAGCACTGTGAAGGGGGAGAAGCCTGAAAAGACCAATTGGGTAATGCACCAATACCACCTTGGCATTGAGGAGGATGAGAAGGATGGCGAATATGTCGTCTCGAAGTTATTCTATCAGCAACAGTCAAAACCAGGCGAGAAAAGTGGACAGGACTTGACAGCTTTAGATACTTTGGAAGCAGTTGTTAGTGAAGTAGAGCCCATGGGTATTCCACCCTTGCTTCCTGAAGAGCACGATGATAGTAAACAAGATATCGTTCAGAGTCCTGTACACAATTCTAATCATGGTATTCCAGACTTGCTTCCTGAAGCGCACGGTGACAATAAACAAGATATTGTTCACAGTCCAGTACACGACTCTAATCAGGTATGATTTGGGCGTTCTTCTTGGCTTTGGATTCAGTTTCTTATAGCTGCTAAAACCGTTAGATTCATTTGGTTGAGCTGTTATTGTGTCTACTGACTCAAGGACAGGTAGATTTATTCTAGATGCATCTGTAAAACCTAATAGATGGCAAGTCCTTACGAAAGAAATATTGGAGGGCATATATGAAAGCTTAGATTTTGCAGGGATATATTTATATATGTAAAAATTCTTTTTTCTTTCCCTATTTTCTTGAAAAGCTGTAATGCTATGTTAAAAATACAGGTTATTGTTTATCAGGAAGCGAAAGAAGAGCATAATGGACAAATTGAAAAGCCTGATGGCCAAGATTATCATCCACCAGAAGAAGCAAAATGGTGGGAGGGCGAGTCGCAATTTTTATTAGATTCTCAACAGCTGGCAGAGGGCATTGCAATTTGTGACGAGTTTCTGCAGAGTCAGACTTCGTGTGGTGGTGACGAGCCTAAAAAGAGCAGACCTCACTTATCTGATTATGCCCACATGGCGGTAGAGGACTTGAAGAAGGATCTAGAAGAATGCCAAAAGCTGAGCAACTCAGAAAATCTGGGTAACTTCGACAACACAAATGTCGAGCTTGATACTCCTCCAGACTTTCGACTAAGCCAACTTGTATGATCCTCAGACTTGGTTCTGCAAAAACTTCTCGGTGTCGTTTGGAAGTATTCCCTACTGATTTTAAGGCAATTCTAACTTTGTTATTTCTTCCTGCAGGAGTTTGGATCGCAAGACAGCTTTCTGACATGAGCTGGAAGCAAAGCTGCGGATCGATCGATATATCTTCCGGAAGAAGCGGCTCTTACTTTTTGGAATTAATCTTCTGAAATTAACTGGCTCGTGTGCTTGCGAGAGCAATGCAGTGATTGATTTTGTAAGAGCGCACCTCTCGATGTATTTTGTCTTATATCCTACGAATTGTAGAATATCTGAAGATCATATATTTAATATATGCTTATGAGCATGTTTTGTGAAGAAAAAACTTAATAGGGAGACAAAGGTAATATAATACGTGTGTTTTGTTTTTACAGACCTTTTATATTATTAGTTCTATGTTTTGTTATTAGATGTCACGAGCGGGATTTAAATGCCACACTATTAGTTCTTTGACCTTCTCGCACGTCCCTGCTCGGCCTGATTGAGCTTAACCTTATTTTGGATATAGCTCCTTTAGGAAGCCGACGACTTTTAATGTGTCAAACCAACTTCTTGTAACGGCCGACCACCCACTAGCAATAATAACTCGTTGGGTTCAAATCATAACTCAAAATGCTTAAGCCCAGTTATTATTAGTAGTGTTCATGTTTCATATAAGGCGTCACAGGCTCTCCCCATTTAGGGGAGACGTCCTCGTCAGCCCAAACACACACACACAGCAGCCCAAGCCCAAACACACACACACAGCAGCCCAAGATCACCCGGCGGGCCCAAACACACACACACAGCAGCCCAAGATCACCCGGCGGTGTTTCATATAAGGCGTCGTCACAGGCTCTTTCATATAAGGCGTCGTCACAGGCTCTTTCATATAGGGGAGACCCCCGTCCTCGTCAGCCCAAACACACACACAGCAGCCCAAGATCACCCGGCGGTGTGAGACTTGTCTCGCTAGTCCTGCCATCTAGACCCAGGCTTAGCTGAGACTCGCCGCACACTTCCGGCTGGTTATTGGCTCTGATACCAAATATAACGACCCGGCCCACTAGCAATAATAACTCGTTGGGCCCAAACCACAGTCCAAAATGCTTAAGTCCAGTTATTATTACTAGTGTTCATGTCTCATATAAACTCAATCACAATTCCATCCACATTCGATGTGGGACTATTGGGGCGTCACAAACGATAATGTGACACCCCCGGAATTTGGATTAGTTCTATATATAAATAATATAATAGGACTAAATTTTTTAATCCGGTTATAATATTTTGGATGGTAACAAGATCCAAGAGATTATGAGAGTTAAGCGTTTATTTAGTTCTAGGATGGGTGATCCATATAAAAGTAAAAGCTTTAATTTAAAATTTTTAGTTTTATCCGCCAATGCTTCAAATTCTGTTTAACTGAGATATGTCTCTACTCACTATTGCAGGATTCATATCCTAAAATGTGTCATCCAAAAATACTGATATAGTAGGATATGCACTGCCTTTTTTTTTAAGGGACAGTAATTAAAAATATATATTTTTGTATATTCGAAATTGAATATATATTTTACATTTTATTTATTCTAGAATGTGATAAATTTTATTGATTATTTCGAAATAATTAATAAAATTTTTTTTATTTCACAATGGATGAAATATACATCAGATACCCAATTTTTTATATAAAATAACATTACTCGTAATAAAAGGAGGCCTCCTTGAAACGAGGGTGTGAGGATGGAATCTGATCTATCTAAAATAATCTAAAAAATAATTCAGTTCAGGATTACTCTGAATTTTGATGATTGATTTGACGTAAACATAGGAATCTGCTTTTCGAAAAGAACATCTTCCTGCATTTCTCTTTAATCTCCATTTTTCCCGAACATCTATCAGGTGAGGGAAAAAAAAAATGAAAAGAAAACTCTGAGTCTGACCAGAAAATAATTGGATCTTAACATAAAAATTCGTCCGAAAATCTGGTTCAAAAAATATTAATAGTTTAATTTATTTTTAACATAATTTTGTGATTTTAAAAATTTGGCACTGGTTCTGGCACTGATTAGATTTTTATCAGCTTCCAATATTTAGTTCCTCTTTTGTTTATTAATTTTATTTGGAGAGAAATTTGAAAATAATATAGCACGTAACGAGAATCTAAAAGTTGAACGATGTCGTGGAGGGAGCATTTACTTGCCTTGTAGCGTTTTATTCAAACTCACATATTTTATAATAATTATCTTAAGCACAATGGGGTGAACAAGTGTTTTTTTTTTTTCTTCAATTTATATAATTATATTAAATTAAATACATGCATTAATTGAGATACTTAAATATTTCAAAATACTACACAACATGACAAAGTGTAATAATGTGACGCACTTATTCTCTACCATGCATGTTCATTGGTGTTCTAAAAAGAGTTATATTTTCTGATGTTTTTAATTAGTACAATGTCTAGACATTTTAACTAGTAAATACATGTTTATTAAACCCAACTGATTGGATAAAAACAAATGTTTAGATTCACATGCGGAATATTGAATAAGAACTCACAGTAGGGTCATAGTAAGTTCTGATAATTTTAAATAAACACACACACACACACACACACACACACACATATATATATATATATATATATATATATATAAATGAAAAGCTTAATTGATTAATTAATATTAATATATTCGAGTATAATTTAGTGATACGAGATTTTAAGATAATTTGATATATCTAATTTGATATTTGAGTTATTTAATTTAATACATAATTAAAGTAAATTAGATATTTTATATTTTATTTGATTCCGGAACCTGATCCGACCCGATCCGCACCCTTATAAAACCGGGTCGGGTGATTATTGCGTCCGAATACACATCTCAGTTCTCAGGCTCAGGCTCAGCTTATCGAGGTAAATCCGACCCGCGTGTCACGCACGTGCTTATCGAGGTAAATCCCTGAACGACAGCTCCGAACCCGTCCAAAACTTTGAACTCGGCCCCACCCCCTCCTCCCCTTTCCCGATTCTTCGTGTGTATATATATATATGCAACATCGAAAAGGGGAAAGGAGATCGAGTCGGTCTTCGCGAGGAGCATCGTCCGAAACCTTCCTATCCTCGCACGCACGCATCCTCCGCCTCTGCCTCCGCCTCCGCATGGCCTGCGCCCTCGAACTGCGTCGTTTCGATCGGAGAGTGATCTGAGAAAACCCTAGAGGGAGAGCGAGGAGGGAGAGAGGAGCCATGGGTTTCCCTTGGGGCTTCTCCGGGAGCAACATCGTCAAGCGGGTGTGTAAGTCCCTCCTCAAGAAGAAATTGGGGGATTTGATCCTCGGCGACATCGATCTCGACCAGCTCGATGTGCAGATCTCTAAAGGCACCTTCCACATCTCCGATCTCGCGCTCAACGCCGAGTTCATCAATCGGAAGGTGCGTTTCTTGGTGTATTCTCGCTCTTTTTGCCGTTTTCTAGGGTTCTCGTGATTGATTCTTTCTTAAGGGTTTCGGATTGGAGTTGGAGGGGTTTGATTGTTAGACGGTAGGTAGAATTAGAAGCATCATCTCGCTCTAGGTTCTGTTTGAGGGAAAGATTCTTCTTGAAAGGAGTATAACCTGTATAATTGATTTGTTGCAATGAGAAAAGAATCAACTTAGGCTATCTTGACCAGATTTTTGTAGGACAATCGGATTTGGGAGCTCCTGTATATCAAGAACAAGGAGATATAAAATGATATCATTAGGTTCACTCTAGAATTTGATTACAAGAAGGCGGCAAATATTTGTTGAGCTGTTTATTATTGATTTAATGGATTGGGATTTTTTTTTCCCTTTTTTTTTGGGTCTTTATACGCTAATTGATTGGGTAAATGTTATTGAAGAGATATTTGTAAGAGAAAATGTTGCTTCCCAGCAATTTCTAAATGATTACCGGGTACAGATACTGTTATGTAAAGCAATTGGAAAACGTTGCCTCCAGTTGAGTCGAGTCTCTTGCCTTATTTCACTAATCTTCTACCCCATATACATGAATCATCTGCTTCCTATGAAATCAAGTTGTAATCGTAACTGTGATAAATTTAAGCTCTCAACATCTCTAAAATTTAATATAAGTTGACTACTTCCTTTTGAGAGGCATCACAAGGATGTCTGCAATTGAGGTAGCGGTAGACATAAGTTGTTTTGAATTTTGATCATCTTAAGAAATAGGAGGAAGTACGTCAAAGAATTTCATATTGCAGTACTGAACTTTGAACCAAGTTTATGTAGATGAAAATATGTGGGGAACAGATGTATTAAACTCATCTATGTTAGTCCAATTTCATGTTTAAGCTTATTTTTTTTATCTCTCTTTTGTTCCAGTTGGTTGGATCTGCTATCATGATAAAAGAAGGATCAATGAAATCCCTATCAATTAGAGTTCCATTGAAATTAAAGAGTTGTGAGATAGAAGTGGAAGAGTTTGAACTTGTTCTTGCTCCATATGCTCTAAGTGAAATTCCTCCTTCAGATGCTGATTGTTTGATGTCTGGTAATGATGATCAAGAGCATAAAGTGATTGATACCCAAAAGATAGGTCAAGAAACACCCAACTACATTTCTAGTGCTAGTCCTCGTGATGTTGACGAAGGCGTCAAGAAAATTGCCAATGCTGTTAAATGGTTTCTTACAAGCTTTCATATCAGGATAAAGGATATTTGTGTAGTTTTTGATCCCCAGACCAATTTGCAAGTAGAAAAAACAGCCTTTAATAGATCCTTGGTTCTTCGAATTAAAGAAACAAATTTTGGAACTTGTCTCTCTGAAGATGAAGTGGTTAAGTTAAATAACTTCATAAAATTCGAAGAAGCAGTCATTGAGTTTCTTCAGATGGATGATGTTGATAAGCAGCTTCACAGTGATTTAGAAGTGAGCACAAGTGAAAAATGTTCAGGGAAAGGCACTACTGCAATCTTGACTGGACCAATAGGAGGATTCTCAGGGAAATTGAATTTGAGCATACCATGGAAAAATGGTTCTTTAAATCTTCAAAAAATTGATGCTGATGTCCGTGTTGATTCCTTAGAATTAAGGGTGCAACCTAGCAGTATTCAATGGGTCGTAGACATATGGAATTCACTCAAGAATACTACAACGAATCAACTAAATCATGTATATAAGGCCGCAGATGCATCTAACTGTGGCTCCAAGCTTAATCCATGTTCATATTCGGGAGGTTCGAGCAAATTAGGTGCAGGTGTAGTGCCAGCCAGCAGGGAGGATATATCAAAAGGAATATTTGCGACAAACTATCAACTTCAGGACACATTTTTTACAAGGACACATGTAATTCAAAACTGGATACCAGAATCATTTGGCTGGGAAGACCAGACTGATCTTGATTCAGATTATGATGCAAGGTTTGTTTATAATCCTTACTCGGCTGCAAGTTTTATCCTTTCTGATATTCACATCAACTTGGTGTAGACAAATTAACCGTGTCGAAAATGTATTTATTTTTTTGAAATTTTTGTTCCTTTACTTGTTGCAGGTTATCAATTTGTGTTTTCATCTGCATGAAATGTCTAGTGTCTAGTTATTATCATATTTTATATTGAAGTTTGAATTTTGAAGTAAACTGGAGTTGTTAGTAGATGTACAAAGCACATGGGACCAGTTTATCTTATAGTTGTTAACTTCTGAAATTTGTTTGAAGTACTGTTTTTATGTTCAATTATCTGGCTTTGCTTTAGAACAGGAGGATATTAAAGATAGTACAATACTCAGATTCATTGTGGCCTATCAGGAAATAATAAATACAATTACTTTTTCTATGTGTTTTTTTTTTGCCATTTCTTTCAGTCAAGCCCTTCTTGCTTTTTTCTATTTGAGGTGTAGACTTGATACAACTTCCAGGCCTCTTGGTTTTTCTTTCAATATTCAGATCATCCAATATAAATGATCTTTTTTTACTACAAAGTATATGACCAGCCTAAGTCATTTCATCATTTGCTCTAGTGGTAAACCTCTTTTTTCGTTCATAGTTTCTTGATGTTTCTGATTGATATTGCCCTCTTTCTTGCTTTATGTAGTAATCATGTGCAACTCTTGATGCCCTCTCTTGTTGGTATTTGGTCGATATGCTCCAGTAGTGCGATGACATGAGAATTTGCATTGTTTTGTTAAAGACATCCTCAACTTGAAGTTGTTCATTTTTTTTATTCTTTCATCTTTCTTTGTCTAACTTATCAAAGAGGAAATCTGTTGTGTCATGCTTCTTTTCGCCTTTTATTTCATTTTGTTCTGTTGTCAGCTAATTGTAATGAACCAGCTCTCAAGAATAAAGGTTATTTTATTTAATGTAGGTTTAAAGTCACAAGTTTTACCATAAATTACTGTGCTATTGAACTACCTCAATTGATACTGATTTATATTTACTTATTTTTTTGTTGCGTGATATTCTTCGCAGCATTGATCAGTTTTTTGAGTGCTTCGAGGAAATGAGAAGCTCCCAAATGAATTCAGGAAATAGTGGCATATGGAATTGGACTTGTTCTGTTTTCAATGCAATAACATTTGCATCCAGTCTTGCTTCTGGATCAGATCAGGTTCCTGCAGGTATTTCATTTATGTAAATCAGTGTGTTTTATTTTCAATTTTCTAAATATTTGCCTTTTCTGTGAGACAAATGACTAATATCTGGTTTACTTTTGTAAGTATTAAACTATGCGAAATAACCATTGTTATGCAATATCTTAAGCTACTAGAGAATGACGTTTTTAATGTTTATATTCAACACTCACCATCATGTCTCAAGACTTTTTGATGGGCTCAAGACGTGGGCTTAAATTAAATGGGAGGAATTTATATGAAGTTAGGAGCCTGGTGGGATTCGAACTCAAGATCTCCTACTCTAATACCATATTAAATTATGAAAAATAACCATTGTTCTCCAATAGCTTAAACTACTAGAAAACGGTGTTTTTAATATTTATATTCAACAAACTACTAGAAATCGGTGTTTTTAATATTTATATTTAATAGTAAGGTTATATAGTAAATCATTTTTGGTGACAAAAACTTGGGTACTAAAATCTTAGCTCAATGTTTGAGATCTGTAATGGCTGTAGATAGATAAAGATGTATAAACTTTAATTTCTATATGCTGCATCAGGTACAATCTCTTATGTCTCCTTGGCTCTTACATATAACTACTTGCCCATCTTCATGCAGAACAACTTGTTGAGAAAACCTTACGAGCTGCTATCGCTGAGATTTGTGTTGTTATTTCCTTCAGTGATGAAGAAAAGAACCATCTCGACCTTTCCAACAATGTTCTCAAGTCATTTTTACTCGGGAAAAGCTCTGATTCTTTTATTAGCTGCCTTTCATCAATGCATGTTGAGCAGTCGACCTTAAATGAAGTTAGCATTGGCAGTCTAAATATGAACCATTTGGAAGCAAGGTGTCAGAATGTAACTATTAATTTGGAGGTATGATTTATGTTCTCCATTTCATTCCTTTCGTTTTTCTCTTCAGTTATTCAATGTAGTCTTTTTGAACACTTTTTTTCACATAATTCTACTTCTACCTAACTCTCTCATTTGTCGAAGTAAGCAGACATATCCTCAAAATATGAAGTTTGAAGCATCAGTCGGGCATATAAAGCTTGATGAATATTATGATGATGGAAAACATGCTGTAGAGTCTGGCTTTCATTTCAGGAACCCTTCCTATGACCAAATTGTTATAAATCAGCATTTGAAGAAGGGAATTCAAGCTGTGCTTCCACAATTTCTTTTTCCCAAGCCGGATCACAATTTACAATCTTATAGCAATGACAGTGCAGAAACTGCTGAGTATACTTTAAATTCTCAGGATGGGCTGATCAAGGTTAGATTGTTAGAATCTTTTGACAAATGCAATTGTCAATATGCTGTCAGTTCTAAAGAGATAGATGGCAAGCCGGTGACGTCAACCTCCATTAATGTCCTTCTGCCACCATTCATTTTCTGGGTTCATTTTCACTTAGTGTATGTGCTGCTGGATCTCTTTAAGCTAGTTGAAAGTTCAATGAAGAGAAGCGACACCGAGGAGTTCCAATCTGGTGGGTTGTCTGAGAGACATTCTTCCTCACATGGTGGTGCTGAAAGAAGCAATTTGACCTGCATAGAAACTGTTTCTGCAGATGCAAGTCTAAAGGGGAATATAGTCTTCTCATGTGCAAGAGTCATAGTATGTTTTCCTTCCAGTTTTGATGGAGACTTCAGTCGTCCATCCTCTTTTGATAAGTTTATAATTTTTGACCATTCTTCATCACTGAGTTCCGAAGAAGTTTCAGGGATTTCCTCACTTCCAGTAGCAAGATCTTTCGGGGATTATCCTTGTGCAAATTCCACTTCTATCCATCTAGATCTGAAAAATTTTGACATTTATTTGTTGGAATCCATATGCCACGATAATTTAGAGGATAAATTTTGTGCAGTAGATAGGCAAACCTTCTCCGTAGCGAACATTCTCTCTGTTACTAACAGAGCCAGGGACCATCATTCTGGAATCACTATGGTCTGGCAGAAGGGTCCCGTGACTGGTACTTGGATGGCTAGTAGAGCTTGGAGTTTGTCCACATCACACAATCAGAAGGATACTAAGAAAGTTTTTGTTGAAGGGACTGGATTTTCATCTGCGACAACTTCGAAGGATCTGCAGGAAATGAGTTCAACTATTCGTAGGGAGCTGATTCTGAGTTCTGAAATTCTATTGCATGTGCAATTTATTCATGCTTCAGTTCATCTTGGTAAGAAAGACTACATGCTGCTGAACCATCTGCTAAATTATGTTCTTGATGGGTTCTCTGATAGAGATGCTACTACCTGTGAGAACAGTAAGGCTGGCGAGTCAACTCCAGGTGACCAATTTGCTCCTCAAACTTCCATATTTTTGGAATGCGGAAGCTTGGATGTTTGCGCTAAACTGGATGAAGTTGTTGAGGTTAGTCACTTATTACAGAGGGAGCTAGAAGGTTCATGGAAGTCCTTTAAGTTGAGTATAGAGAAGTTTGAATTGCTATCTGTTTCAAATATTGGTGGGGCTAGCAATTCGAAGTACTTATGGGTAAGCCATGGAGAAGGAGAACTTTGGGGATCTGTTTACAGTGGAAACGAGAGAGCTGATGAAGTGACTAAAGATTTTCTCCTTATCGTCTGTAGGAACTCTACTATGGGACGTGGTAATGGTGAAGGCACAAATGCATCGTCTTTTGGGGCTGCTGGCACTTCTGTTACACACATGTGGAATCCAAAGTTGTCTGAGTCTTATCTTTCTGTTATCATCTGTAGTGGGACAATTGTTGCACCTGGTGGTCGTTTAGATTGGATTAGTGGAATATGCTTATTTTTCAGTTCTCCTTCAAAAGAAAACGAACAATCAGGAAAAGATGACGAGGAAAGTAGAGATTCCGAAAGTGGCACGGTTTGTAAAACATCATTCTTTCTTGATTTGGTGGATATTGCTTTGAGTTACGAACCCCATATTAAAAACACAATAATTGGAGGTGATGCTGCAGACATGGAACCCGAGTATGTTGTTGAACCTGAGGAAGAGATGGACAAGCAATCTGTGGCATGCCTTTTAGCTGCAGCATCACTTGGCCTCTCTAATCGTGCTGGAGCAAACACTACAAATACTGAGTATCGTATCGGACTACACGATGTAGGGTTTCTTATTTGTCAGTCAACTGGATCAAAAAATGTGAACTGTGGCTATCATGTAGGCTATCTTCGTGAAACTGGCTATGTCAAGATTGCTCAGAACACACTCGTGGAATCACTTTTAAGATTTAATAAAGGCTCCTTTTGGGAGCTCGAGATATCAGAATCACAATTTAACCTTGACACCTGCAGCGATACGACGGATGGCCTTATCTGTCTAATTGGCCAACTTCAGCAGTTATATGCACCTGATGTGCAGGATGCTATAATACATCTACAATCTAGATGGAATAGTTTCCAACAAACTAAGGAGGAGAGCATTTCGAGTGACGAGGTTGATAAGTTTGATAACAGCAGCATGAAGAGCTTGCCGGCAAGTGATGATGGCAGTAGGTCAGTCGGATTACTGGATGAGATACTTGAGAATGCTTTTGACATAGATGGAGGAGAACCTGAATTTTCTAATCACTCTACAGAGGCTGATGATGCATATGTCTTAAACGTTCAGCTTGGGAATCCAATGGCTTGTTCTGAAGAGCATGTTCAGATATCACCGGAGGATAATTCTTGCTTGTCTCAAATTATTGATAGCTACTGTGTTCCCACTTTTCTATCATCGTCACCTAATGAAGTACGTGACTATGACACATGTGATCGTGCTCCCAGAGACGTCGAAGCGGGAAAGAGCATGTGGTATGACGATGTGTCCTTGATGATAGTGGACAATCATATGTCAGAAACCAATAGTCGACCTGGAGAACTGGTGAACCGAGAGAATAGGTTTGGTTCCGGTAGTTCTGATCCTACTGAGTCCTCCATTTTAAAAGGAAAGGTTCTCCTTCAAAACATTGATGTGAGGTGGAGAATGCATGCTGGGGTTGACTGGTCTACACCGAGAAGTTCAATTGGCAGTTTGAGCTCAAGTGGAAGAGATGGAAGTTCATGTTTAGAGCTTTACATTTCAGGGTTAAATCTTCAATATGATATGTACCCTGATGGAGAAGTTCGTGTTGCAAATCTTTCCCTTTCTGCTCAGGATGTTAATCTTTATGACAGAAGCCGGGAGGCCCCGTGGAAAATGGTAAGTTCATAGCTACTTTTTTATACGATGATGTTGTTATTGATTGTCACATAGATGATTATTGATATTTATATTTTTGAAGGTTCTGGGATGTTACGATTCGAAAGATTATCCAAGAGAATCCTGTTCTAAGGCATTCAGATTAGAATTAGAAACTGTACGGCCAGAACCACTGATTCCTTTAGAGGACTACAGGTAAATTATCTGTTAGCTTCACTTTTCTCATGGATATTTATTCATCATCCAATTGAAGTTGGCATTAAGTAAGAAGTGTACACCTATTGCCTTTCTTTTACTTGGTTTTTCTTAACCAAAGTTCCTGCCGGCCAAATTAGAGTTCTATATAAGAGGACATCTTTATCATTTCTAAAGTACTATCAGCGTCTTGTTGAAAATCAAAGAATTTCTACAAAACTAGTTTACTTTTTCACTTTTTTCTATTCTTGACGGTATGCTAGGAATCAAGGTGACGAATAGTCATCCATTGGATGGCATGTAGCTTTGTACTATTTCCCTTGGACAGTTGTTTAACTCAGATTTCTGAGTTGTTCTTATCTTTTGTTTGCTCATATTTATATTTATTTATATACATTAAACTTGCATTCAAAATTAAAATGGTAAATATTATGGCAATTGCTTTTGGAGTTATCTGGTAACTTGAGGTTATTTGCTTATTTGCTCTTACCAAAAGATATTTGGTAGTTTTTTTCCTCACAAAAGATAACAATTCTTCTCAGGTTGCATCTTGAGTTTCTGCCATTGAGGTTGCATCTTGATCAAGGCCAACTCAACTTTCTCATCCAATTCTTTAGCAAGGACTCGGGCTCCGATAAATCTCAGAGTCTAGCTCATGATTTGGATGAGTCTGAGAATACAGGGAAAGAGAGGACAAGCTTCGGGTGCCAAACAATTGTGGAGGAGGCATTACTTCCCTTCTTTCAGGTCTTGAAGTGCTATTCTTCTTGCCAATCCCTTTATTGCATTGTTCTCATATCAATAAAGTATTTAACTTCTGTTCTTAAAACATTTCACTTTCTTGAAATAATTTATTTTAAATAAATTATAATTAAGAGATAATGTCCCAGTTCTTAAACATGTATGTTCTCCTGATAGTGAACTACAATGCAATGTTCCGCTGTATAATAAACTGTAGACAAACAGCATGTTCTATTTTTATGATCTAACTGTTACCGACCTACCTCATGGCAGAAATTTGATATAAGGCCTCTGGTTGTTCGTATTGATTATATTCCTCGTCATTTTGATCCTGTCGCACTAAGCAAGGGGAATTATGCAGAACTTCTCAACTTAGTTCCATGGAAGGTAACACATGGACCTCTCGAGAGCTTTCCTATATCCCTTTTTTTTTTTTTGGTGCTATTCAGTATCAAATGTCAGCAGATCTGTTTCATTGCTGGTCACCATTTTTAAGCATTTGATTGGGCGATTTCTTATTTGTGAAATTTAAAGTTACAAACATTTAGCATTCTTTTCTGCAGGGAATTGATTTACAGCTAAAACAAGTGTCTGCTGTTGGTATTTATGGGTGGAGCAGTATCTGTGAAACAGTACTTGGGGAGTGGTTGGAAGATATTTCTCACAACCAGGTTGTCTTTTCTTCTACTTAATTACATCCATTCTTGGCAGCAAACAACAGTTATTATTTTACTAGATTATCTGAATATTATTTTCATCCTGACTCGCAATTATATTGTCAAATTGAAGGTTCATAAATTACTGAAAGGGCTAGCTCCTATAAGGTCGTTATTTGCTGTTGGTTCTGGTACTTCCAAGTTGATTTCTTCGCCAGTCAAAAGTTACAAGAAAGATCGCAAGTTGTTAAAGGGAATGCAAAGAGGTAAGAGAAACCATCTAAATTGGCAACAGATTGGCTATTTTGACTATCTTGACTATTTTTAAGTTAGTGTCTTTTCACCAATTATTTCCATCTGTGAGACTTTCTTCCTCATATCCGTAGTGGAAACAAAAGTGTGTTTGGTGTGTTATGCAACATTTACTGTGGACATGTGAGCATGTTGTTTGAAGTGTTAGACATTTTTTGAATGTTCTACCATATTGAGTTCAAAGTTTCAAACAAAATTTTATAAAAGCATGTTTTGTCCTTTGAGCAAATTTTCAGAAGCACAAGTTAGTTATATCAAACCTTTTTTGAGTTCTCTTACATTTTTACAACGCACTTATTCAATGTGCTCTAGACTACCAAGTGTTTTAAATAGCGGCCGCTATAACGGATTTACTATACTATTGCCACACCATAATGTTCCAAGCGCGATTTAGCAGAGTGGGTTATTACCGGCCGCTTTAGCGGTACTGGGCTTGCTAAAGCGGCCGCTATAAAGCAGGCGCTATGGCCCCAAAATCTTGGAAATTGAAATGGGTTAGAAGGTCTAATTGGGTAATGTCGTGAAGTTAAATAAAATGATTAAAACACTAAAAATAGATTACAGTTTTTCGAGTTTTTTGTCCGTTTGTTTTGTTAGGTCATAATATTTTGTAGTTTAGTCTAATGGATAATGACGTTGAATATGTATAGGCTTGCAACACTAGGAAAAGGTAATGGTTAGTTGTCTTTTCTTCGAAACGATATGTAATTTTTATAAAGAATATAATATATTAAGTGATTTTTGTGTAACCTGCTATGGGTTTGTAGCGTCTGCTATGGCACCCACTTCCCGCTTCCCGCTTCCTGCTTTCCGCTATGAGAACCCTCAAACACTATGTGCCCGCTATCTGTTATTTACAACCTTTGTTTTAAACACACAGTTTGATTTTATTCTATGGCGGTGGTTAATCAAGGAAAAAGAAATTAAAGCACCTTTTTATTGAGTCTCCCATCTCAAGCTAACTCTCATGCATTATATATTATATCATGTATTCTTTTCGTAAGCATTTAAGCGTTCAATAATTAGGCAGTACTTGTATGGCAGGTGCTGTAGCTTTTATCCGAAGCGTTTCAATCGAAGCTGTTGGACTAGGAGTGCACTTGGCGGCTGGTGCCCATGAGATATTGCTCAAAACAGAATGCATACTCACAACTATTCCACCGCATCTTCCCTCATCTCAGCTAAGCAGAAGAAAAGCAAACATAAGATCTAATCAGCCGGAAGACACACAACAAGGGATTCAACAGGTACAGATTCTTACCGCACATTACCGTTACTTTATAGGCATTAGTCAAAATCTCCTCGATAAATAGTTGCTTAACATCCATAACTTTGGAGGCAGCTGTAGCTAACTGAACTCACGCTTGTTTAAATAGCAGGCTTACGAGAGTTTTAGTGATGGCCTTGGTAGGAGTGCCTCGGCTCTTTTTGGTACTCCTCTGAAGGTTTACCAGCGTGGAGCAGGTGTGAGGTCGGCTCTAGCTTCTGCTTTCCGAGCAGCTCCTGCTGCTGCGATAGCTCCCGTCTCTGCTTCTAGTCGTGCCGTGCACTATGCACTTCTTGGACTGCGAAACAGGTGTTTTTATTTCTTCATTTGATTATAAAAAGCGTTTGTGTAATTTAAATTACTATGCGGACCTTCTGAGAGGACATTTAAGGATATATGTGATGTATCCAATCAAATCACTATGCATAGTAATTTAACTATAGGTGCATAGTAATTTAAATTACTATGCACCTTCTGAGAGGACATTTAAGAATATATGTGTGATGCTTCCAATCAAATCCGTAAGGCAGAATGTTGTTTCTTGTATCATTATTAGGTAATCCTTGAAATTGAAATCCAGAATTCGATATACTTTACTAATTCATGTTTTGGACTGCAGCTTAGATCCTGAACACAAAAAGGAGTCCATGGACAAATATTTGGGACCTTCACGATCATAGTTTTGATTGTGAAGAAAAGGTGAGGGCCTGACCTTATTTTTCATTCTTTTATCTGGTATCTAAAATATTAATGTTAGCGTATTATGAGATTATAACTCTTTTGCAGGGCAGATTAGTCGAAAAAAAAGATTGACACGATTTCAGCAAAATGCTGATCTGTACAGTGTAAGCCAGTCATCTCTCTCTCTCTGCGTGCGTGCGCACTTTGTGATCCATGTTCACATATTAATTCTTCGTTGTGGATGGTGCAGGTGTATAGTTATTCAATCAGATTCTTTGTGGGTTGGTGTAGGATGGCAACCTTTGTACATTATGTAAATCACCATAATATTCCTGCAACCAACCGTCTGCTATGCCATTGTAATATACCAGCAATCATTTTGGATTGATAGTTTAGCAGTTGCTTAATACCCTTTGTGAAATTTTTTGTAGACCTCACTGGCTAAAATAGCTTAGCTTGAGGAAACATGACTTCTATGTATATAGCTAATTCTTTCAGAAGTTTTATGATTGCATATTTGCTTCCCGTTTGCTGCAGCAGTTTAATTGTATTTAGTGGTCATCGAAAACTTTTACTGCTAACCTTATCAATTCTCTCTCTATTTCGTACTGATGAGTAGTAGAGCTCTCTCTATTTGGGGCCCATCTCAGATCCTTCATTATCAAATTATTCCCACAATGTTGGTGGTGGTATGGGGACGCCATTAAAATCATAAGGCATAATTGTTCCTCAGGTTTCCTAACATGTACTGATCATTTCTGAACGCCCTCTTTCGTTTTGGTATCTACGCTGATTACTGATTTGAACTCAAAATGACTTTTATCCTCTTCCTTTTGGGCGCAGACTGTCAGTGATAGGAGAGATGCTGCCTTCAAATGAGCAACCGGATAAATGCCACTGGCTGTTAAAATTTATAACTTTCTTTCCTTATGAAAAGTAAATAGGAATTTAAGCTTAGGGCCAGATCGGAAAATCTCCAAAACACTATTTCGGCCACTTTACTTTGTTCTTTAGATAGCTTGTTAGAAATTTAGAATAGTCCAACAAAATAAAAATATATATATTTTATATAGAGTAATTTTGAAAAAAAATAAATATCAGCCGCTCTCTTTTGTATTTCGGCACTCCTACACCTCTTTTGTACATATGTCCTAATTTGTTGGATAAATTTTTTTTTATATTCTAATTTTACATTCATGTTCTTCATAAAATTATATATAATTTTTTTTAAAAAAAATTATAATTATTTTAAATAAAAATTTTAAATTATATTAAATTTAATTTTTTTCACAAAACAGATTGAAATATTATAACAAATAAAAAATAAAAAAAAATATCTTGCCGTAGGTAAATGCACGCAAGTTTACTCCTGCACGCGTCCAAACAACAACGATCCACGTAGATACCTATATTTTAAATATGAGTAGTCCACATGGGTACTAGTCCTCTCCAGCAGGGTGGCCGAGTGGGTAATTGCGTGTCCGGTGTCGTATGCGGACTCCCTTCATCGCGACGTCGTCAGGAAACTTACGAGCAGGTACGGCCCAAGCACCGCCCATAACCCACGTACATACCACCGCGTCGCCCAGATTGTCGGCGTCGCCCAGATTGTCGGCAAGTGCGTTCGCCGATTTCCGGGCCGGCTCGGATCGGATCGCTGCCGTTCCAAACTCCGACATGCAAACAAAAAATATTATTAATAATAATAATAAAGCGGACACGTGTTCAGAAAACTGATCAAATTTGAAAAGGTTCTCCATAAAAAAAATAAGTTAAAATATATATATATATATATATATATATATATATATATATATATATATATATATATAACGGGGAAAGGGGAACAAATTAAGTTTCGTTTTGGCTTTTCCCAAACCCCGTCCTTACAGCAAACACGTTGCTCCCCCGAAAGAAAGCGGAGCCTCCGGAGATGCCACGCCAGCCATATATCCCCGGCCCGTTAATTTCCTCACCTTCTCACATTTTGCGGTTAGAAGTTTAATTTTTTAAAATTAAAAAGTTTACGCGTACCTCTCTATAAATTAATCTATAAAATTATTAATAATATGAGTTAACTTGCTAATTGACAACTTTACCCTTGGCACCTTCCCTCTCAAACTATAAAAGGGCAGTAGGCAGCTCTCTTGAGCACTCCCTATACTTTCCTGTTTCTTCCATTTCTTCTTTCTTTTTTTTTTTTTTTTTTTTTTTTTTTTTTTTTTTTTTTTCCAATTTTTTCATACTATTCGAACAAGTAATTGATGCTGTGGTCTGTGGGTTCTTTACTCACACACCTGCTATGGGAGCTTCTATTCTACCTGAGTCTTCCTCGTCAACGACGATAAACGACGACGACGACGACTACGGTCATGCTCTACTCCTTCGCAAGCTTTTTGGTGTCGCCCTATATTAGCTAAATTTTCTTGTTGAGCAAATTATTTATTTGTGAGAAAGATATTTTAGTAGTTTTTTTTTTTTGTTTTTGAAAAAAAAAAATTCACAAAGAAAATGAAAAGCCTCTCTTTGCAGCTGTAGTAGTTCTCTTGCTAATTCTATCTTAACGTAGAGTTTTCATTAAATTTCCAACGTCAACCCTGTTTAGCGAGAAGAATCACTAATATTTTCTTTTTTTTTATTTTTTTTATTATTATTTTGGAATACATTTTCTTGCTTAAAAATTAAATTAAATTTTTTTTAAAAAGAGCGGTATTATGATGGACAATATAAATATTCCGTCCCACCCACTTTCGACCATTAGGGAGGAGCGACGTGGACGGAGATGAGCCGCTCCACCTCGTCCTTTTTTTAAAAAATAAAAAATAAAAAATTTGAACTCCTCGGTTTCACTCCACGATATATAGGGTTTCACCGCCTCTCCTTCATTTACTCTCGCCTTTTTTTTTTTTTTCCCCGTCGATCGTTAATTCATTTTCTCTCATTTTTATTTTCTGTTTTCGGCTCCACGGATTTGATCCAGATCCAGATCCAGATCCGTGCGTTGTTTGCTGTTTCCCTTCTCCCTCTCGATCCTGCTCAAAAAAATGTCGTGTAGTTGTATGTTTTTCCCAGAACGACGGGGGAGGGGTCTCGTACACGAGCTCTCGTTTTCTCCCTATAAATGTTGGTGAGATGAGATGATCATTTTTTGTTGTGGGTTTTGATGTGATACCCTGCTCTGGGGTTTTCTTCGAGAAAGGGAGAAGCGGGTGGATTAGGGTTTGGGTTAGGGTTCTTGAAGTGGAGCCGCGACTCGGAAGGGAGTCTCGGGTAAGAAGATCGATCTTCTTGCAAGAATTTAGTCTTTTAGAGTTTCGATTATCATTTTAATTATTTGATCAGTCTAAATCATTGTTTCGATGGTTTCTTTGCGCTCAAATTTGTTCTTATGCGGCTTTGCTTTGCCTTTTGAATGATTTTTATTTTTATTTTTGGCTTAGAATTAGACTGAGAAATCACGAAGCTTAATCTCCACATAGTTCTTGTGCTCATAGAGTGTTTTTCGGAAGCGGATCGGTGTTATGGGATTTGAACTGTGTGAATTGGTGGCATGCTTGTTGAAGCTTTTGAGAATCGCTTGATTGCGACGATCGAATTCACCATCGAAAACTTTACACCATTATGCAAGTTTTAACATGTCGTGCTTTTTATTTTTAGGGTTCTTGGTGGAGATCTTTCAAGAAGAGCTCATATTATTGTTACTATAATATATTTTAGGAATAGGACTTCACATTAGTAGCAAATTCTTTGATTCTAAGGAGAATTTTGCTGACCTTGTTTCAGTTTCTGTAGTTCTATATGTAACTGCTATGGAGTATGTTCTACCGGTCACAGAATATGGATGATACTTGTAACATAAGAAAATTTTAGTTAGCTCATTCGTTTGTATATTGGTATTTTTAGTTCTTTACTTATTGCATAAAATATGCCTGTTGATTCGTGGATGCTCATATGACATACAAAATTGATACATCGCAGATAATTGATAAGGTAGATTTTTTAGGATTTAGTTATACATGCGCGGACATGCATGTTAACATACACAGGTAAGTGTGGATAGAGAAAGTGATAGAGATACAAACATACAAGCTGCTCACACGCATACACAATTGTGACTCTACACAATCTCAAAAAGCACGTAGGACAGAAGAAAACTTATAGATGTATTCTTCTGTTTATTTAGTTGGGAAGTTTTTGCAAAAATGATATGTAATATTGTTCTATTTAAGACTCAGGCCAATCAATCGTTCCTAGTGCAAGTGGCAAAGGATTTTGCAGTTGATACTTGAGGTCCCGAGTTTGAAGCTTAGTTATTTCACATTTTCAGTTAAGTTTATTTCAAAATAAATGAAATGGGTAGAATGCTACCTTTATTTCAAAAAAAAGAAGAAAAAGACACAGGCTCCTAGTTTTTTTTTTTTTTATTTTTTTTATTTTTTATTTTCCCTTTAAGATCTATTTATTTTTGTATTGCACTAAAGTGCGGACTAGTTATCTATTTACAGTCACAATTTCAGATTAAATTGCTAGATTCGTTTTACAGTAACTGAAAATATAGATTATGGTCACATGTTCAAATTATGTCGCGTTAGGGAAGTTTGAGATATGAAGAAAATTTTAGGGCCTGTTTGTTTGGCCATAAGTGGTTTTCAGGTTGAAAATAACTTTCAGTTGAACTGAAGTTCAAGTGAATTTTTTTTTTTGGCACTGTTGTTTGTTTGATAAGAAGTCAATAGCTTTGAAAACACTGTAATTTATTTTACTGAAAATTTTCACATAGTACACATATGAGAATGGGAAAAAATAGTTGGAGCAGTTAATTTTTTATCAAATTTTCTCTCTTTCTCTCTTGTAATTGACTTCGGCACCACTTAGGGAGAAGTTAAGTACGGTATTTTTGAAAAATGGAGTTACTGGCGAATTTAATATACGGCAAGCCAAATAATGAAAGTGCACATTTACGGCCAAAAACACCTGCACCTCTCTTTACTTTGAGTGAAACGAACATGCCCTTAATGAATGCTATATTGTTTAAATTTTAGTATTGTTAGAATTGACCTCTTGAATTTGATTGCACATGCAAATCTATCATATAATTTTGAGAACAATGCAACACTGGGAACAACTAATATGGATAGTAGTTATCAAATTGCACAGGAAATCCCTTGCCGACAAACCTTCTAATGGCCTAATCAATAGCCCAAGTGATTAGGTGGTTGCCTAGGCAATAAAATATACACATTGTATTTTTGTTCAGTTATTCCAATGAAAATAGAAAAGATGATTACATTGATGTGCATATAGAATTAAATCTTATATTGTTTGTTTTCATTGAATCATCAGCCTTGTGCCAACATAGAATTCATTCTGTTCTAAACTAGTTATAGTTCCAAATCTTATATATATATATATATATATATATATATATATATATATATATATATATATATATATATATATACACACACTTTAATCAAGTTTGCATATTTTTGGAGCTGACCTGTACATAACGTGCCTTCAACTTGCATTCGAAGTGCTTTTAAACAGTTTGTTCCTACTCATGATCATGAATTCTCAAAGTTCACTTTTCCTGTTGTAGCTTGCCAGTAACCATTTTCTATTTTTGCCAATTTTGATTCCAGGAAGTATTAATGACTTGTGGCCATAAAAAAATTCTTCTGTTTCATTTCAATAAATATCAATAAATATTACTCTCAATTGATGCACACACTTATTGGTCCTATTTTATTTTCTCTCTTTATTTGAGCTGAAATTTTTATTGTTTTGTCTAGTTGTTGCTCGTGGTGGCAGCAAACTTGAGGCGGCAACTGCATATCATGCAAGAGGTTTGTATGTAAATTCTATCTAGTCTTAAATTGATCAGATATCATGCTGCAGTATGCATTGGTTTTTCACCAAAAGTTGTCTCATGATTTATAGATTAGTGATTAAGTTTAACGAAGAGCGGCGTAACTATAATCAATTGTCTTCTCCCTTATATCTATTTCTAGTATAACTTAAGCTTATCTAGATATTTGTTTTGTTACATTTCTTTAATAATAAAGAGAATGCACTATGCACATTTGCGAAGGTTATTTTCTCGCGGGAATAATTCGCTATCTCCTTCCTTGTTTAGGTTTGCATCTATTCTATATCTTTTTCCAGTTTACCACTGGCCTTTTAGATCACTACATTCTGTGATCCTAGTGGTAAAATCCGACTGGAATAAAAGATAGCACCTAAAATCATGAATGATATATACTGTGATGTATTTGTTCAGAACTTGTAGAGAATAAGGGGGGAAAGTATAACCAAATTACCAAATTTTCATGTAACATTTGATGTGAAAGTAACCTTGGAAAATAGTATGTTTACCTAACTAGGCCGCACTTAGAAGCCCAGGTATTATAATAGGTTATGAAGGGTCCATGAGATTGTATGGACGGGACACAAAAAGTTTGCAATATAGAGCCCATATCGGTTGCTCATTTTTTTCAAAATGATACTAATCATTAATCTTTAACTTGTTGGGTTGATGTAAAGGTCATATGAAAGCTAGAGTAGCGGCATTTACTAGTTTAAATGATGTACAGGTAACAATTGACCATTCAACTGGATTGCTTGATTTGAATTCATTTGTTATTCAAGTTTTAGGGTCTGAGTAATCCAGATGATTGAGTTTACTCCTGATCTGATTTGTTAATTATTAAACCAGCTGTCTGATAATACTACAATTACTTTATGCTGTTTTTAATAATACAATATAAACACCATGCTCTTAGTTCTGTTGGTACACAACTCTTCATTATATCCTTCTGCCCTAAAGGGTGTCGATGTGTCGACATACCTGTTATAGTGCTTCTGGAGATATCTTTCTATGGGAAATCCCCGACACATACCTGTAATAGTGCTTCTGGAGATATCTTTCTATTGGAAATCCCTGTCCTGCTTATCTCAAATTTGTTGTATGTAGAATCAACTTTCTCTGAATTGTTGCAATTCTCTTGATGTGGGGTTCTTTATTATGTATCCAGTACTTTGCCTGCAAGTGCTATAATATTTTTGTTGGTGTATTTTAGTCTTCGTAGGCCTGAGGGAAAGCTGCCCAGCCTCCTGTCCTGGTTTGAGCTAGGTCTTAAAAATTCAGACCCAGGAATTTACAGGCTGTGTTTGGGTTTCTGATACTTATGGTTGACATGCGCAATTTTGGAGTTGGCCCAGGCTTAAATTACTTGTATAAGTACTTAGATTGGATGGGTTCAGATCACCAAAATTTAAAATGGCCCAAACATTGGCATGACCCAGACTTTGCTCTGGTCTATTTCTTCCTGATTCTATAGCATCTTCCACCAGATGTGCTTTTGTGGAACTTGACATTATCATTTTATATAATCTTTAGAAATATAAGGCAAGTGCATCTAAAATGCTGAATTTCATGTGGAACTCTTACTTTTGAATGGCGTAAAGTGCTACTTGAAAAAAAAATTGGATGCTACATGGTGTATTCTTTCGAAAGCTTTTAAAATCCTTGTTTAGATCATTTCTTTTACTGCACCAGTAAATTACATCTCTTCTGGCGTGGAAAATAAAAAGCTCCCAACAATTGAGATTAAATAATTAATTTTTGTGGTTCATTATGTGTTATGTTGTTCTTCTTTTTAATTGTGCATATGTATTGTCCATCTACTTTATTATTCAGATGTTTGATAGAACTCCATGTGCTTCACAGCTGCTAAATTAGTTCTCTTGTTAGTTGTCTTTTTAAACACATTTATGTTTCCAATAGATGATCAAAAGTTGATTTCTTCCTCTTTGCTTTTATTTTCTCTTTCCATGTGATCATCAACTTTCTAATTATAGTGATAATTGAATGCTTGTATACTCTAGAATTGCAAATCCAAAGTAGCATATTGATCGCAAGTTCTTAACTGAAGTGCCGGAAAAAAATCTGGCATTAATTCTTAACAAGCCAATTTGATCCTCATGTTGCCAACCACGTATATAAGATTTTGCGGGTCACTGAATTTGCCTGTAACTATCCAGAAAATATTTCAACTTGTAACACATTATTGCATTATTCAAGATAACATCAACTGAAGATCATGTGTTGCCAACCTTGAGTCTTGGGCCTTCATTAAGCAGTTGAAGTCTGCTGCATATTGAGTTGAAGAATTTATGATTAAACTTTTAAATAGAAATATTCATCTTGCAAGTTTTGAAGAAAGGTTACCGTAGATTTGGAGCTCTAGATTTCACCCCATCTGCTTGTTGCTGTGGTTGGCTTAATTCAAGATATACAGGAGCATTTGTATCCTCTGTCATATGAAAAGTGTACGAAACAACAGTACTTATATTGTCATCATTCTCCCCGCTTTTTTCGTCAACCTGAGAAATAATTCATGCTTAGTCTTTGATAGGTTGAAATATTCTGTTTGTGAATTTCTTTCTTGTATTTTGCTTTGTGTTGTCGCTGTAATTCAATACCTTCCTGCGTAATTCCATGTTTTCTTGGCACATGATGTTTACCTTCGTATTTAGTTCCATGTTTTCTTGGCACATGATGTTTACCTTCGTATTTAGTTCCATGTTTTCTTGATGAATAAGACTTCCCTGCAATATAGAACTAGTAACAAATTAAGCAGCTGAGATGTGTAACAATAGATATAAAGTAAGGAATTATTGTTAAATATTTCAAGCAACCTGTCGGTTTAGCTCTTGAATTTGGTTTGTTAAAATTTGGTCCTGCAAGTGAAAAATAATGGCATCAAAAATTTAGAAAACATATAGAACAGCTTGAAAATCATTCAGTCAAACAGAGTTAAAGCTGACCTTCTGCATACGTACACCTCGCAGACTTATTTCTAGCTGGTTTTCCAGAACTCGTAGATCCTTCCCATCTAGGCCAGAAAGTTCTTCTCCTAGCAACTGTCTGCAATATTTACAAGTATTCCTCTCTTTTTACTCCATAAAGTGCACATTGGGAGATAGTCGTTTTTATTTTACACTTCTTATCTCTACCACATTCATCAATATAGCCACTAGGTTGCAGCAATTGTTAGTTCTGTTCTTTTTTAGTTTTTCCATTTTAAAATTTGGCATAAACAACTGTTATAGTTGATCTCTGTTTAGAAATGTGCATTGTGATGTACTTCTGCTAAAAGGCTTAGTTGCATTTATTGCCCTCATTTTCTCTTTTGTTAAAAGTGAGAAGTGTTGGTATGACAGCTATGCTAGCTAGTTGCTTAGGATATTAAATAGCTAAACCATTGTGATGCCATATGGACTACTACTAGACTGCTGCTGTTGTGTTCCATTATGACTTTCACTCTCATTGCATGTATTTTTCTGTTTATTTTACTGTCTTTGTGCTTTAAAATTGTGTACTGTAGGTGAACACTGTTTAGTGAACACTGTTTAGTGGGTTTGTTCAATACAAATAATATAGTTGCTTGCATCTGTATGGTACATCACTTATCCTGCATGTGTGTGTTGTGGTCTGAAGAAAATTATATGTTATTGCTAATTTGCTTGAATGTTGACATCAGAAGTGATTTTTTAAGCCTTAAATTAGACTACAAAAATAATACTACTATTTTTGAGACTATTCCATATTTAGTACATATTTTGATTTTGTAGTTTTTACAAGAGAAAGATCATCGCGAGTTTCTTGTAGGGTTGATCGAGGAGCTTACCGGTGGCTTTCTTGCAAGTTATGCAGTTGCTGCCTCAAGTTTGCTGCCTCCCCTTGCCAGAACTAGTGAGTACATGCAAAAGTTCAATGCTTTTAATTATTTTGCACTGCTGAATGTTGGATAAAACGAGTCTAGAATTCAGTAATTAGCTTGGGAGAAAAAAAAAAAGAAAAAGAGAAGGAACAAAAATTAAACAAATTGCAATTTGAAAAAGGTGATATACATAAATGCATAACTACTACTAGACAGCTCATACCATTATGACAGGTTTTTCCTGGTGGTATATTGAACCATTTTTCTGTGGTAAAGTGTCATTTACATACTTAACATATATGACCTCCGACAGTCTTAATGTGCCCTTGCAAATTTAGATAATGTGTCTCATGGTTTTAAGTTTTGGCGTAGTTTTGGAAACAAAGTAGCTTTGGGTTTTGGTCATTATAGTGCAATAGTGACTGCATCCGCACTAACAAAATACTAACAATATTAATAAATCAAATACATTATATTTTAATCATCCACAACCACAGAGTGCAAAATATGAAGTGAATAAAGTAGAAAAAAATTTTAAGCACAACTATAATAATACAAAAAGATTTACATGGTTCATTCAAATCAAACTACATCCAGAAACACGAAAAGATTATATATACTATTAAATTTAGAAAATTACTAGATTTGGTTAAAGATTATTAATCTATTACAATAGACACGCAACCTTTTAATCGTCCCTAATGCAAGTGACAAAAAATTTGGTGGTTGATATATGGGATTTCGAATTCGAAACTTAATTACTTCACATATTAAGCTTACTTTATTTCAAAATAAACAAAACAAGTAACATGCTACTTTTCGCTCATATTTTTTTTTCTTACTATAATTTTTTTCTTACTACAAATTCGTGAATCTTGTTTTGAAATGTCTCTCAGAATTCCTCTAATCGGCCTTTGAAGCGTGAATCAAGCAAGAAGAACAGGTTCTTTACCAACTCTCTATAGACCTCTCTTTTATATTTATACACACACACACACACAACACACACACACACACCTGTATGTATGTACTTCTCTTTTTTGAAAATAATCTACTTCTCTTTTTTGAAAATAATCTTATGAAAATTTTTATTTCTAAAAATAATTCTACAAAATTTATATTTACAAAATTGTTTCTATAGATAATACATATATATGTAATATATATATATATATATATATATACCAACATGGGCCATTTGTATTACATATATATGTATGTATGTATACACCAACGTGGTGTATACATACATACATATATATGTAATACAAATGGCCCATGTTGGTATATATATATATATATATATATATATATATATATATATATATATATATGTATGTACATACATGTATACATATATACATATGTTATATGTATACATGTATGTACATACATATATATATATATATATATATATATATATATATATATATATATATATGTGTGTGTGTGTGTGTGTGTGTGTGTAATATGTATACATATATACATATGTATATATGTATATATGTATGTACATACATATATATACATATATATGTATTACATACATACATACATATATATATATATATATATATATATATATATATATATATATATATACATATGTAGTATTATATACATGTATATATATGTATTACATACATGTAATATACATTTGTATGTATATATGTATTATGTATGTATATATGTATGTACATACATACATATATGTATTACATATATGTATACATACATACATTTGTATGTATATACATATACATGTACATGTATGTACATATATAGAGTCCGGCTAGAATACTATCGATAACACCAAATAATTGGTGCTATCAAATTTTCAGCCGTTGGATAAAAAAATATATGGTTGGAATTATAGTGGTTCTCTAAGATTTTTACTATTCAACCAACCACCTAGTAAATCCTAGGGGACCACTATAATCTCAACCGCATATTTTTTCATCCAACGACTAAAAACTTGATAGCACCAATGGCTTGGTCCTATCGATAGTATTCTAGCCTATATATATATATATATATATATATATATATATATATACACACACATACATACATATTGTATACATATATACTTATATGTACATACATAAGTATACATAAGTATATATGTACCCAATATGTATACATATATATGTATACATACGTATGTATTCATATATATTGTATACATACGTATGTATACATACTTATATGTACATACATATCTATATAAGTATATATGTATAGAATATGTGTTTATGTACATATAAGTATACATATATACATACATATGTATATAAGTACATATGTATACAATATATATGTATGTATGTATATATGTTTGTACATATATACATACATATATATATGTATGTATATATATATGTATATATGTATACATACATATACATGTATGTATGTATATATATATACATACACGTATATGTATGTATGTATATATGTACATGTATACATACGTATGTATATATGTATACATACATATACATGTATGTATGTATATATATATACATACACGTATATGTATGTATGTATATATGTACATGTATACATACGTATGTATATATGTATATAAGTAGATATGATATAATATGTATCGATATGATCCTCAAACATTCAGGTAATGTATACTTAAAGGCAATCAAAGTGTTCTACTAAATATTACAAACTGAGATTTTAAAGTACTAACAGTGCAAATGTCAAGGGCGTCGAATCCCCGACTGGCTGGGCCGCGGCTACGTAGCTCGTAGCCGCCGGCCGTCTTCTTCGGTGAGGTTATTCCCCTCAACCGCAGGCTTAACAGAGAGAGAGAGAGATTAGGGATATAATTCCTACCTATCTTTATTGTCCCGCGATCACAAGCATATATGGCCACTGGCCCAACCTAAATGGAGAAGGCTCTCCTTGATTCTAGGGATTTCCAAAACAACTTACCTAATCTAAGGAATTTTCAAACAACTTAACAACTTACCTAATCTAAGAAATTTCCAAACAACTTACCTAATCTAAGTTTCTATCTTTAGCCACTAGAGGCTAACCCATGCAGCGCCTGCCCAACGTGCTCAGCGCGCTCAGCCGGTCCGCGCCTGGCATATGTGCGTCCGCACATGACATCTCTCCCCGCCTCGAAGGCCAGCTCGTCCTCGAGCTGAAAGGAAGGGAACCGAGCATGGAGGTCGTCCAGATCCTCCCATGTAGCCGACGCAGGCGTTTGTCCTTGCCATTCAACGAGCACCTGGCGCACTCCCCGGGCCAGCCGCGCCCGAGTCACCCGGGCAGGTGCAGGCACCACAGCACCGTGCAGGAGTGGAGGCAGCAGCGGTGGAACGGCCGGCGGGTTACCGACAAACTTCTTGAGGACGCCGACATGGAACACATCATGAATGCGAGCGTCGGGAGGAAGCTGTAGCCGCACAGCCACCTCGTTGATGAGCTCCGCCACCTGGTACGGCCCGACGTATCGCGGTTTGAGCTTCCCTGTTGCCGTGCGTGGGAGGGATGCTGCTGCCCGCTGCCGAAGGCGAAGAAGAGCCCAATCGCCGACCTGGAAGGACACCGGCCTGTGGTGCTGGTCGTAGGCGCGCTTCTGGACCGCCTGCGCCTGTTCAAGGCGATAGCGGATGTCGGCGAGGAAGGCAGCGCGCTCCTCCATCTCCTGGGCGACCGCTGCGACGCGGGCCTCGCCGGGCTCATAGGAGCGGATGGTCGGGGGTTCCCGGCCATAGACCACACGAAACGGAGTTTCGCGGAGCGATGACTGATAGGCGGTGTTGTAGGTGTACTCTGCCCATGGCAGCCACCTGAGCCATTGCCGGGGACGGTCGCCGGTGAAGCAGCGCAAGTACATGACGATGACCCGGTTGGCGGCCTCGGTCTGGCCGTCCGTCTGCGGGTGAAAGGCGGACGACATGTAGAGCTTCGTCCCTGTGAGCCGCATGAGCTCCTGCCAGAACGTCGAGGTGAATACTGGATCGCGGTCCGAGATGATGGACTGCGGAACGCCATGGAGGCGAACGATGTCGGCGAAGAAGGCGTGAGCGACGGACTCGGCGGAGTAGGGGTGCGCCAGGGGAATGAAATGGCAGTACTTGCTGAAGCGATCCACGACGGATAGAATGACCGTCTTGCCTTGCACCTTGGGCAGCGCCTCGATGAAGTCGATGCCGATGTCAGCCCACACAGCAGTCGGAACCGGCAGTGGCTGCAGCAGACCGGCCGGCCTGAGGTGGTCGGACTTGTACTGTTGACAGGTGACGCATGCCGTCACGAAATCCTGCACCCGGCGGCGCATGTTGGGAAAATGAAAATCCCGCCGGAGCCTGTGGAGGGTGCGGTGGATGCCCTCATGGCCGTCGTTGTGGACCGCGGCCAGGATCTCCTGCAGCAGCGGCGACGCCGGGGGAATGTATAGGCGGCCGGCGAAGGCGACCATGCCGTCCACCAGCGCCCACGGAGCGGTGCGGGTGGCAGCCCGGACCTCATCGTGGATGGTGACCAGGGCCGGGTCAGTGGCCTGGGCGTGGCGGAGGCGCTCGATGAAGTCAAAGCGGGGTGCCGAAATAGCCATCACCTCCCCGCCGTCACTGTCGCGACGGGAGAGGGCGTCGGCGACGACGTTTGTGGCGCCCGACCGGTACTCCACCGAGAAATCGAATCTCAGGAGCTTGCCGACCCAGTGGTGCTGAGGGATCGTGGCGAGGCGCTGATCGAGGAGGTACTTCAGGCTGTAGTGGTCGGTCTTGACGATGAAGCGCCGCCCCCAGAGATACGGGCGCCAATGCCGTACCGCCTGGACGAGGCCGATGAGCTCGCGCTCGTAGGCGGCAAGCGAGCGGTGGCGAGGTGCCACAGGCCTGCTGAAGAAAGCGACCGGATGGCCCTCCTGGATCAGGACCGCGCCGAAGCCGAGCGTGGACGCGTCGCACTCGACGGTGAACAGCTTGGCGAAGTCGGGCATGGCGAGTACGGGGGCGGACGTGACGGCGGCCTTGAGCGCTGTGAATGCCGCGGCCGCCGCGTCGTCCCAGGAGAAGCCCTCCTTCTTGAGTAGGGCCGTCAGTGGTGCAGCGATCGCCCCGTAGTTGTGGACGAACTTGCGGTAGTACCCGGCGAGGCCGAGGAAACCGCGCACAGTCCGGGGCGAACGTGGAGCCGGCCAATCATGGATCGCCTGCACTTTGGCCGGGTCCATGGCCACACCCGCTGCGGATATGACATGGCCGAGGTAGGCGACGGAGGAGGCACCAAACGAGCACTTGGAGCGCTTGACGAAGAGTTGGTGGCGGCGTAGTTCGTCGAGGACGGCCCGGAGGTGGCGAAGATGATCAGCCCACGTCTTGCTGTAAATTAGAATATCATCAAAAAATACCAGGACGAAGCGGCGCAGGAACGGGCGTAGCACGTCGTTCATCAAGGCCTGGAATGTCGCCGGGGCGTTGCACAGCCCGAACGCCATCACCAAGAACTCGTACAGGCCGTCGTGGGTGCGGAACGCCGTCTTGTGCACGTCCTCCGGGCGCATGCGCACCTGGTGGTACCCGGACCGGAGGTCCAGCTTGGTGAAGAACTTGGCGCCATGGAGCTCGTCGAGGAGCTCGTCGACCACCGGGATCGGGAAGGCATCCTTGACGGTGAGCGCGTTCAGCGCCCGGTAGTCGACGCAGAAGCGCCACGAGCCATCGGCCTTCTTGACGAGGAGGACGGGCGACGAGAACGGTGAGTCGCTGCGGCGGACGATCCCTTGAGCAATCATTGCGGCACACTGGCGCTCCAACTCGTCCTTGTGCGCCGCGGGGTACCGGTAAGGGCGGACGGCGACCGGCTGGGCGTCGGGCTTGAGAACAATGCGGTGGTCGTGCGCACGCTTGGGGGGCAGACCGACGGGGTCCGCGAAGAGCCCCCCAAACGAGAGCAGCAGCGCACCTCCAGGGGGAACCGGCCTCTGTTGTTGCGCCCAGGGCCGGCACGGCGGGGCTGGCCATGCCGGTCCAGGAGACGGAACGCCCCCGGCGCTGGAAGGACATGCGCCGGCGGCCGAGGTCCCAAACAATGGGCCCCAACTCGCCGAGCCACCGGGTGCCGAGGACGACGTCGTACCCGGCCAGTGGCATGACGTAGAGGTCGGCCGGGAATGAATTGCCGTCGATGAGCAGGGGCGCGTCGCGGATGACGCCGGCGCAGGTGACCCGCTCGCCATTGGCGACCAAGGCTGTGAGGCGGGGGTGTTGGCGGAGGGGCAGACCGGAGCGCCGCGCCGCCTCCTCCGAGATGAAGTTGTGCGTGCTGCCGGAGTCGAGGAGGGCGACGAGGAACGCGGAGCCGAGTGCCACGGCGATCTGCATGGTGCCCGCCATGGGAACCCCAGCCACGGCCTGCAGGGAGAAACAGGGCGCCTCGGCGTCGTGCTCCGCGTCGCCCGCGGCGTCCGTGGCGTCCTCGATCTCCACGCCTTCAAGGAAGAAGATGCGCCGGCAAAATCTGTTATGGCCACGGGTATATTTTTCATCGCAATTAAAACAGAGGCCCAGACGGCGCCGTTCCGCCATTTCGTCCGGGTGAGGCGCCTCTGATTGCCCTCGTCGCGACCCTGCTGGGCGGCCACCGGAGGAGCAGGGAGCGCCAGCAGCTGCTGTGGCCCCGGAAGCGCTGGCCGTGGCGCGGGGGCGGAAAGGAGGCCACGCTGGGGCGCCCGAGGGGAAGGCTGCACCGGCCGGTCGCTCGCCATCAACTCTACTTGTCGCGCCAGGCTCATGGCGGCTGCGAGCGTCTCCGGGTTGTGGATGCGGACGGCGTGGCTGAGCGGCGGCAGGAGTCCGCCAGTGAAGAGCTGGACGCGCTGAGCCTCATCAAGGCGGCCCGCGCGAGGCAGGAGTGCCTGGAAGCGATTGGAGTACTCCTCCACGGTCCCTGTACGCCGGCACTCGGCGAGCTCGAACAGCGGAGCCGAGCGGAGGGGAGGCCCAAACCGCAAGGTCAGAGCTCCTTGAATCGCCCCCACGACGGCGTGCCCTCGTCCTCCTGGAGTTGGATGTACCAGAGTTGCGCGACGTCCTCCAAATTGTACGAGGCCATCCACACGCGCTCCTCCGCCATGGTGCGCTGTTGGCGAAAATAGGATGCGCACTTGTTGATGAAGAGCATCGGATCGGTCTTGCCGTCGTAGCGGGGAAATTCCAATTTGTGGAATTTTGGGGGGCGATCAAGATCGCGCGGCCCCTCCGGGCGGCCGCCGGCGCCGTTGTCCGACGACGAGGCCGACTTCTCCTTCATAGCCGCCATGTCGGCCTTCATGGTTGTCATCTCCGTGGTGATGGATTTCAACATCTCTATCACATCGGCGACGGTGGGATCGCCCATGGCTGTTGGCTGCGGGGCGGCAGTGGCGGAGGGCTGCGGCGGTGGTGGAGGGCTAGGGTGGTGGGCGGCGGCTTGGGTGGAGCGGGTGGGCTCTGATACCAGGTTGTCAAGGGCGTCGAATCCCCGACTGGCTGGGTCGCGGCTACGTAGCTCGTAGCCGCCGGCCGTCTTCTTCGGTGAGGTTATTCCCCTCAACCGCAGGCTTAACAGAGAGAGAGAGAGATTAGGGATATAATTCCTACCTATCTTTATTGTCCCGCGATCACAAGCATATATGGCCACTGGCCCAACCTAAATGGAGAAGGCTCTCCTTGATTCTAGGGATTTCCAAAACAACTTACCTAATCTAAGGAATTTCCAAACAACTTAACAACTTACCTAATCAAAGAAATTTTCAAACAACTTACCTAATCTAAGTTTCTATCTTTAGCCACTAGAGGCTAACCCATGCAGCGCCTGCCCAACGTGCTCAGCGCGCTCAGCCGGTCCGCGCCTGGCATATGTGCGTCCGCACATGACAGCAAAGTTTAAAACTACAAGTTGGAACGGTTTTGTCGTACTGAAAGTTAAGATACTACATGTTACAAAGCCCGTATTTACACTACTTAAATTACACATCGAATAAATGCCCTGCCGTTCAACCTACTTGAATGCAAGATCGTCATTCATTGTCATAAAAAGTTGACGATTCTGCGGATCTTTCAAAGCGTCGCCGGCAGCCAAAATCTGTTCACTGTGAATATATTCGCATTATACAATCCTCGATGCAAGGAACAGGGCGTCGAGCTTCAGAATCCCTATTATACATCTGCCGTACTAAATCTAATCCCTATTAACCATCTCTGCCACGGCCTCAGAGATGCCTTCCGTTTTCTTCCGACGTCCACCGGTCGACGTACGGTTAATTCGTTGGCTAGGCTCGGGTAGTGGGAAACGATTCCTTTTGCCTGCAGAGCTGTGTCCAGACCTACTAGTATTCTTGTTGGTATGGTGAGGGCTAGGTGAGCTTTCGGGTTGTCCACCTTGCATGAATTCATTCATAGGTGGCCCAGATGATCCTGCTTCAAATGGAGACGGTAAGAAATATAATCCTGAGAATCTTGGAGCAATTATTATATCATCCTCACCCGGGGATGATGAGGAGGAGCTAACTACAGTTCTGGTGGGCGGCATGACTGAAGAAAAGTCATATCTACCGGTTGCGGAAGTTTTCTCCGTAAGGAACTCAAGATCCTTATACGGAGGTAATGCCTTATCCCTATATTTGGCATAAGCGGGATTTTCCTGGACATAGGTTAATTATACTAGTATAGCAATAAGAATTCTATTCGGTAAAAAATTATTGAAAGCGAAATGAATTCACGTTACCGCGATCACGGCATCCCAGTCAGCACTATCGTTTTCCGTGGGTATGTTGAGGTTAATCCCATCCCCAACCGCTCTTGTTGACCAAGCAATGGTACAATGAGAATGTACGCTTCAACACTTTCAAACGATTCTTCACCTGATCCTTTGTTAGGTTTAAATTGTTTCGTTTATTGATCTCACTAACAATTCTAACCCATGCAAGGGTAGTGAATGTTCCATTTACATTGTTGCTTAAGGTATGTTTCTCAGTCAGCAACGCTAACAGACATGCATCCAATGACCCGGTCCAGTTTGGTGTACGCGACCACGCTTGAGAGCGAGATCCACTTCCACCTTCACTTGGACCTAATTGCCTTGGGGGTTATCCAAGTCCCCCGGCTGCTTTGACCGGAATTAAATATTTTCTTAAAAGAACGCATTTGTAGGTAATGTACGTACTCATTTATATATTTATCATGTGAAACGAAAAATTCAAGTGTGCTCAATGAATATAAAAGGGCATAACATAATTGGCATAATTAAAAACAAAGCATGTATGAAAAGTAATATGTCAAACAAGCGAAGCAAAATATATATGAAATTGCATATTTATATAATATAAACAAATGTATACTAAAGGGTATGTCAAATAGGAGAATCCAAACAAAAAGAATTTTTTAAATGCAAATCATAATTGCCATTAAAAGTTATCGATAATGGCATATTCAAGATAATATAAAATTGCATAGCATATATTAAATAAAGACATGTATGCTAAAGAGTATGTCAAATAGGAGAAGCCAGATAAAAAATTTATAATTGCAAAACATAATTGACATTAACACTTATCGATAGTGGCATACGACATGCGATTCTTACACTTTTTTTTTTTTTTGCACATAATTGGAATAGTGATTTATTATGTACAAGGGCTCAAGTGGTTTCCAACAAGCATGGGGTTGCAGTGGATTGTACATTCATGCCATCCATCTAATGCCTATGACAACCGTCATCATCGCCTAAATTTATAAAAATCAACCAACTTTACCGATGTATCCTTCATATATCGCAGCCGACAAAAATAGTGTACATTATAACATATCATAGTCATTCATCACGAGAGACAAGCATCATCGCATATTTAAGCATAGCATATGTGATATAGAGGTTATGGCAACCTCATGTAAACCACAATCGAGCCAACAAGAGACAACCAGAGCAAGAGTAATTTATAGGGACAACCAGAACAAGAGACAACCGGCCGCGGGATTCACGGGGAGGTAAGGGGAGGCTGAGAGGCGCGGCGACGACTCAGCGGTACGGGGAGAGCACAGATTGGCCGCGTATTTCACGCAGAGGCGACGGCGACGACTCAGCGGTACGGGGAGGGCACGGATCGACCGCATGTTAAACGCGGAGCTACGGGGGAGGCCGAGAGGCGCGGCGACGAGGATGCGGTACGGGAGGGCACGAATCGGCCGCGTGTTTCACGCGGAGCTACGGGGAGGTCGAGAGGCGGCGACGAGGAAGGAGATGCGAGAAGAAGAGAGGAGAATATGGGAGATCGGCGTCGGCTAGCACACGTAGCGGAGGAAGAGGCGACGAGGAAGCTCGAAAAATGACGAGTTTTTGGGCGAAGCTCGGTTAGGAGAAGAGGGGCTCGGGATGCGTGCAGGGGCAGGGGACTGAGCCGCGGCGGCGGCTTGCACGCGGAGGGTCGGAGGAGACCATGAGGGAGCTCGGTTGGAGGAGGAAATAGATGGGAGGAGATGTGAGAAAGAAGAAGAGAGGAGAGGAGAAGAGAAGAAGATGGAGAATAGGAGAAAGGGGAGCTCGAGAATCGTGCAGCAGTAATAATAGAGGAGAGAGAGGAATGCCAGTTCGGTGGGGGCCTGGGTAATTCCGGGTTGTCCCGGGTTAACCCGGGTAAGGGTGGATCACCATCCCTGGGATATCTCCTCCTAGTTCAGGGGTGTTTGGATACAAAGGGGGGATATCCCTCATTTGTACCCAAACCAAACAGAGACTTTGGGTATAACTAGCGGGGATAAGGAGTTATCCCCCACTTACCAAACATAAAGCTCTGTTTGGTTTGGGTACAAGGGGGGGATATCCTCCCTTTCTCCCCTTTGTACCCAAACATTCATGAACTAGGGAGGGATATCCCAGGGACGGTGATCCTCCCTTACCCGGGTTGTCCCGGGTTAACCCGGGACAACCCGGAATTACCCAGGCCCCCCGAACTGGCATTCCTCTCTCTCTTCTCTATTATTACTGCTGCACGATTCTCGAGCTCCCATTTCTCCTCTTCTCCATCTTCTTCCTCTTCTCCTCTCCTCTTCTTCTTCCTCACATCTCCTCCCATCTACTTCCTCCCCCAACCGAGCTTCCTCGTGGTCTCCTCTCAGCCGCCGCTGAGTCCCCTGCCCCTGCACGCATCCCGAGCCCCTCTTCTCCCAACCGAGCTTCGCCCAAAAGCTCGTTATTTTCCGAGCTTCCTCGTCGCCTCTTCCTCCGCTCCGTGTGCTAGCCGACGCCGATCTCCCATATTCTTCATCTTCTCTTCTTCTCGCATCTCTTTCCTCGTCGCCGCCTCTCGGCCTCCCCCGTAGCTCCGCGTGAAACACGCGGCCGATCCGTGCCCTCCCCGTACCGCATCCTCGTCGCCGCCGCCTCTCGGCCTCCCCAGTAGCTCCGCGTGAAACACGCGGCCGATTCGTGCCCTCCCCGTACCGCATCCTCGTCGCCGCCGCCTCTCGGCCTCCCCGTAGCTCCGCGTGAAATACACGACCAATCTGTGCCCTCCCCGTAACGCTGAGTCGTCGCCGCCGCCTCTCGGCCTCCCCCTTACCTCCCCGTGAATCCCGCGGCCGGTTGTCTCTTGTTCTGGTTGTCCCTATAAATTACTCTTGCTCTGGTTGTCTCTTGTTGCCTCGATTGTGGTTTACATGAGGTTGCCATAACCTCTATATCACATATGCTATGCTTAAATATGCGATGATGCTCGTCTCTCGTGATGAATGACTATGATATGTTATAATGTACACTATTTTTGTCGGCTGCGATATATGAAGAATACATCGGTAAAGTTGGTTGATTCTTATAAATTTAGGCGATGATGACGGTTGTCATAGGCATTAGATGGATGACATGGATGTACAATCCACTGCAACCCCATACTTGTTGGAAACCACTTGAGCCCTTGTACATAATAAATCACTATTCCAATTATGTGAAAAAAAAAAATTGTAAGAATCGCATATGTCGTATGCCACTATCGATAAGTGTTAATGTCAATTATGTTTTGCAATTATAAATTTTTTATCTGTCTTCTCCTATTTGACATACTCTTTAGCATACATGTCTTTATTTAATATATGCTATGCAATTTTATATTATCTTGAATATGCCACTATCGATAACGGTTAATGCCAATTATGATTTGCATTTAAAAAATTTTTTTGTTTGGATTCTCCTATTTGACATACCCCTTAGCATACATTTGTTTATATTATATAAATATGCAATTTCATATGTATTTTGCTTCGCTTGTTTGACATACTACTTATCATACATGCTTTATTTTTAATTATGTCAATTATGTTATGTCCTTTTATATTCATTGAGCACACTTGAATTTCTCGTTTCACATGATAAATATATAAATGAGTACGTACATTACCTACAGATGCGTCCTTTTAAGAGAATATTTAATCCCGGTCAAAGCAGTCGGGGGAACTTGGATAACCCCCAAGGCAATATAGGTCCAAGTGGGAGGTGGAAGTGGATTTCGCGTACACCAAACTGGACCGGGTCATTGGATGCATGTCTATTAGCATTGCTGACGGAGGAACATACCTTAGGCAACAATGTAAATGAAACATTCACTACCCTTGCATGGGTTAGAATTGTTAGTGAGATCAATAGACGAAACAATTTAAACCTAACAAAGGATCAGGTGAAGAATCGTTTGAAAGTGTTGAAGCGTACATTCTCGTTGTACCATTGTTTGGTCAACAAGAGCGGTTAGGAATGGGATTAACCTCAACATACCCACGGCAAGCGATAGTGCTGACTGGGATGCCGTTATCGCGGTAACGTGAATTCATTTCGCTTTCAACAATTTTTTACCGAATAGAATTCTTATTGCTATACTAATATAATTAACCTATATACAGGAAAATTTCGCTTATGCCAAATGTAGGGATAATGCATTACCTCCGTATAAACATCTTGAGTTCCTTACGGAGAAGACTACCGCAACCGATAGATATGACTTTTCTTCAGTCATGCCGCCCACCACAACTATAGTTAGCTCCTCCTCATCATCCCCTGGTGAGGATGATACAATAATTGCTCCAAGATTCTCAGGATTATATCTCTTATCGCCTCCATTTGAAGCAGGGTCATTTGGGCCACCTATGAATGAATTCATGCAAGGTGGACAACCCGAAAGCTCACTTAGCCCTCACCATACCAACAAGAATACTAGTGGGTCTGGACACAGCTCTGCAGGCAAAAGGACTCGTTCCCCACTACCCGAGCCTAGCCAACGAACTAACCGTACGTCGATCGGTGGACGTCGGAAGAAAACGGAAGGCATCTATGAGGCCATGGTAGAGATGGTTCAGTTAAGAAAAGATAAATTAGATTTAGTACGGCAGATGTATAATAGGGATTCTGAAGCTCGACGCCCTGTTCCTTGCATCAAGGATTATATGATGCGAATATATTCTATGCAAGGGCTCACCAGTAAACAGATTTTGACTGCCGGCGACGTTTTGAAAGATCCGCAGAATCGTCAATTTTTTATGACAATGAATGACGATCTTGCATTCAAGTTGGTTGAACGGCAGATCGCGAAGAAAAATATGATATATCGACTATTTTTTCCCGAATTTTAGTGGACATTTATTCGATGTGTAATTTAAGTAGTGTAAATACGGGCATTGTAACATGTAGTATCTTAACTTTCAGTACGACAAAATCGTTCCAACTTGTAGTTTTAAATTTTGCATTGTTAGTACTTTAAAATCTCAGTTTGTAATATTTAGTAGAACACTTTGATTGTCTTTAAGTATACATTATCTGAATGTTTGTGGATCATATCGATACATATTATATCATGTCTACTTATCATGATTGTTCGCTAATTTGGTACAATTTCGATGCAGATATAATGGATGCTTCATTTTATCAAACTGTATGTTATTCCATTTTTCTTGCAATGATGTTGACTATTTTAGATGATGATGATGATTATTAGGTGAAAGTTATAATCATGCTCATTGCCGAAGAATACATTTATTAATTTTCATGCAGTAATTTCTTCTGTAATTTGTTGTTGTAACCGGACAGATGAATGTTCATGCTACATATAAATAAATTTTATATCATATTTGCCTACTATCAACCTTGGCTAATTGCCTTAAATGTCGTTGCAGTTATAATGGATGGTTCAATGTATCGAAGTTTATTTTCGTCGGCTTTTCATGCTGATTTGTTCGCAATAGTAGATGATGATGATGATGACTATTGGGTGCAACTCATAATCATGCTTATTGACGAAGGTTGTATAAATGAAACAAGTATAATATGCAGACAACCATATCATACCCGTCCATTTACTGGGCATCAGTTTATTTGTGATGTTCTGAATGGTCATCCAGAACGGGAGTATAATCATTTTAGAATGACGACAACTATATTCATTGCTCTCCGCGATGACCTTGTTGGAAAGGGCCTTTTAATTGGCACACGGAATATGACTGTTGACGAACAATTGGCAATTTTCCTATTTTGTATTGGACACGGCGTTGCAAATAGAATTCTCGCTGAAACTTTTCAACATTCGGGGGAAACAATTAGTCGTCACTTTAACAATGTTCTCAAAGCCATTATTCAACTAAAAGATGAATAGTTAACTCTGCCGCCAAGTAATATTGGAGTGCATCCAAGAATTAGTGAAAATCTGAATTAGTGAAAATCTGAATTTTCATCCGTTCAAGGTAAGGGACTAACTTTAATTACCACTAAATTATCCATTTCCATTGCTAAATTTGTAATGTACTATGTTTTGACATTAACATTTGTAGAATGCAATTGGGGCGGTGGATGGTACGCATATTTTAGGTATTGTAAAAAGGGACAAACAACTACGATTTTGGTGTCGCAAAGAATTTATATCACAAAATATGATGGCCGCTGTTTTCTTTGATCATATTTTCTTTTATGTATGCACCGATTGGGAAGGATCTGCCGCTGTTATGCGGGTACTCAGATGGGCATGTGAAAGTGGAGGTTTTACTGTTCCTGAAGGTATCATTTAAGAAGAAATTATTCATATTTTTGTTCATTATTATTGATTTAAATTATTTATTACAAGTTGTATACAGTTCTGTTATATATACAAGAAAATATTATCTCGTCGATTCCGGATACGCGAATATCGATAGATTTCTGACGCCGTATAGAGGCGAGCGTTACCATCTGAGTCAATTTGATAGTAACAGTCGTGATCGTATATATCGTTCGCCGCGAGACTTGTATAATCATCTGCACGCCCAATTAAGAAATGTGGTAGAGAAGGCCTTTGAAATTTAAAAAAATGATTTAAAATTTTAACTATTGCTACACCGTTTCCTTATAGAGTGCAGTGTACCGTTTCCTTATAGAGTGCAGTGTCACATTGCTATGACATGTTGTGTGCTCCACAATTTTGTTCGACGGCAACAAAAAAATGACAGATATTTTAACGAAGCGCTAAACTCAGAGCCTCCAGAGGATGAAGTGGAAGTGCCGACTACAATTTCTACTACATCAGAGTCACGGCGGGGAGACGACATTCGTACTCAAATTACAGAGGAGTTGTGGAATAATAGAAGTTAGAATTAATGTTGTAATATAATGTTAGTCAGCTTGTTAAATAGTTTATTTTGTTTATCTGTAATGTTAATTGAACTGTTAATTAAAAATTAGTGTTCTCCGTGTATGATTTAAGTTGAAATATTATTATGACGTGATATTTTGTTATCTACGTTAGTATAGTAATGTATTGAGCAAGTGAGTTGTAAAAAAAAAATTATGAAATTTTAGTATTTAATGTTTAATTTTTTTAATTTTGTATTGAATTTTAAAAATAATATATTTTTACATAATGCTAATATTGTAATTATTGTATAATATTACATATTATTTAAATTTTAAATAATTTAGATGATGATGATGATGATTTTTGGAAATTTTAATTAGCATACAATATAAGTCAAATTTTATATAGCATTTAATTTATTAATTTATATATATTACAATGATTATTTATATAATACAAATTAAATTATAAGTACTTATTATTATCTTCGTCGCCGCTATAAAATCTCTCCCCCGTACCGCATCCTCGTTCCCAACGCAAAATAAATAATTAATAAAAATTTTAGCATAAAAAATAATTAACATTAATTTTAACACTAATTAACACTAATTATTAAATTTTTAAAATTATATATCTTAGCAGGAAAAATTATTGTAATTTTTAGATAATATTATTTATTTTTTAAATATAAATAATTAACACTAATATTTTATAGCATCTAATTAATTAGATAATATATATTACAATTATTATATTCAAAAGTTATAATATAATATTTATTTATCAATTTTTTATACATATAAAAAAGTAAGGGTATTTTCGTCTTTTTACTCTAAAATTAACTATCTATTTCTCTTATTCTTCAATCCTAACCAAACACTATTTTTTTTATACCTGGTACTAACCTAATACCCAAACACTATTTTAATTTATTCTCATCTTATACTCAACTTTATACTTATCCCTGGTACTACTATTTCTCACTAATCTCCGAACCAAACGATACCAAAAGGAGTCTGGGATAGTGCAGTGACTTGTTGTAATTGACTAGTTATACATTGTGCTATTTTTTCTTATAGGTACATTGTTTCCTTGCCATTTGAGTTAATTTTATTTTTATTATTTAAATCTAACTATTGATACAAAATTATAATTTATTTTATTCTTATTATTCACGCTTTCATTCGTAAAATTAATCTCATTATTACTTCTCAAGAATTATATCTATACTAAGAATAATTAAGGATTTACGAAAACCTACGTGCTTATAATTAATTTATTGATCTCATTCTTACTTCTCTCGAGAATTGTATCTTTATACTAACAATAATTAAAGATTTACAAAAAACCGACGTACTTATAATTATTTTCAACGATGCGGCATCCAATTCGATACGCTAATAAAACTATTTAAAAATTAAATTTTATAAGATTTCAATATTATTTATCAAGTAATTAAATCACTTGATAAATAATCAAATATGATTATTTTAATATGCAATTAGGTTGATAGTGAATTTTTTAGATTTAATAAATGATTAGTAGAATAGCATGATCTAAAAAATAAAATTAATTAAAAAAATAAATCTAACGATAAACATAATAGCCAAACTCTTATATAATATATATATATATATATATATATATATATATTATATATATATATATATATGAGTTCAATTACTATACTTATACAAGCACCAAGCAATTAGTGCTTATAAATTTTCTATCATTAAATCTTCCCCTTTGGCTAATTTCATCTCTTAGATCATTCCACCCACCACTCACTTTTAAAAATATAGGAGCTCAATTCATATATATATATATATATATATATATATATATATATATATAGTCCGGCTACTATACTATTAATAGTATCAAGTTATTGATGCTATCAAATTTTCTATCCGTAGATCAATTCCTTTGATCATTTTTATCCGTTAGATTGCCTAGTTCTATATATATATAGAGTCCGGCTGCTATACTATTAATAGTACTAAGTTACTGGTACTATCAAATTTTCTACCCTTAGATCAACCCCTTTGATCACCTCTTTGATCATTTTTACCCGTTAGATTTTACTATTTCCTAACCACCTGTTAAACCCAAAGGACTCACTATCATCTCAACCACATATTTTTTAATCCAAGAATTAAAAACTTAAAAGCACCAATTACTTGGTACTTATACAAGCATAATAGCCAGACTCTATATATATAAAGAGAGAGTTGAGCGATAGCAAACGGACCCTGTTGCCATTCGTTTATTTTTGACAATGGAGTTTCCAAATCGACGACAATGGTTTAACTATCAAACCAATTTAATTAAACCGGCCAAATCTTTTTATCTAATCATATTAAAATTCAATAGAAAGAAAAAATAAATTTAGGTGATTTACTTTCTATTACCACATATTAGTGTTATAAAAATTGCAACTTGAAAATTTATAATATTTAATTTGGTTTGAAACAAGTTATAATTATGTATGATACTAAAATAATAATACATACATTTTTTTTATAAAAAATAAAAATAAAAATTAATAATTAAATATTTACAATATCACGCACCACTGATTGAACTAGAATAATTAAATATTTATAATATCACGCACCACTGATTGAACTAGAAATCCTTCGAGTTTTAAGAAAATTACATGACATATTAAAAGGTTGCAGGGACCACATGCAGGAAACTTCTTTTTTGGCTGAGTGATTGTTCTTCTCAAACTATTAGGTGGGCTAATACTTTGGTTCTACACTTTTTAATTTGATGTAATGTCTGATTAAAATTTGCCAAATTATTTCAGTCAAATCTCACTGTCCGATTAATCTTGTTAAGAAAGAAAGCTTGTTAGGCTCCTGCAGTCCAATTTGTTGCAATTTCAGAAAGTTTTAAACATACAAAATTCTTGAGAACGGGAAGGGAAGGAAGGTGGAGGAAAAAATATAGCAGAAGAAGAGCAATTAGGAAAATTTAGAGAAGTTAGAAAGCTCCATGCCTTCCAGGAAATAAGAGAAGTCAGAAGACCCTATGCCTAAAAAGGGAGAATTATCATTCATAACGTTTCCACCAAAACACACTACTTTTTGGCCAAACATTTATTACTATAATGACCCCTAATCAAACCAAAATTCCGAGATATCAAGAAGTGTGTTTACACACTACAAAATCTCCAATTCTAGAATTATTTGCTGCAAACTGCCATGGCGGGCAGCCACAACGCATCACAAAAAGCAAACTCCATAATGAGCCGCTTTTGTGGTGGGAGGTCGCACTACGGCTGAAAAGCCATACGTTGAATGGAATAAACTTAGGGTCGTTTGAAAAAATCTTTGAAAAAGAGTTTTTGTTAAATTAAAAAATTAAAAAATATATTTTTAAATTTAATTTTTTGTATTGAAAGTTTAAATTTAAAATAAATTTTTTTTTTAAGTTCACAATCCAAACAGTAAAAATAAAATAATATTTTTACAGAGTAAAAAAAAACTCTCTATGATTGCCAAACGAATCCTTAATAGACTTGTCCACATCAAAGAGAAAATATCTTGACTCCTAAGATGGATTAAATCCATTACCTAATGATAGCCTCCACTAACCCATCTTCTTTTCCAAATTATAACTATATAATTTTATGCTACAGTTAGGATCCCTCACAAACCGTACTTAATTAACTAAGACAGGATTGACACTGTTTGAAGTAAAATATTTGAAATACATTGGCAATTATATACCAAGCATATATATATATATTATATATATATATATATATATATATATATATACACAATGAAACATAGAAGACATTTTACTTCATAAATAGATCAGTTGATCATTTCCATGCTACTATGAATCTAAAACCCATAAGCAAAAATTGAACAAGATGCATCAGCTAGTGATTTCCACAAGACTGATATCTAACATCGAATAGAAAATTCAGCAATGAAATTGGATTTAGTCTTGGTCATTCTAGTTGTAGGCAGGGACAAAACTATTTTAAGGTCCAAAATGACCATGACCCCCTCAACGTTTTAATATTACTTATTAGTCGTAAGTACTAATTTAATAAATTTTTTTAAATAGCCATGGCTCCCCCCTCAGTATTTTAATATTTGCTTAATTTATTTTTTGTGCCAATATATATATATATTTTTCTTCTCTGTATATATTTTAAATAGGTAAAAATATATTAAGAGCCGCATACTTATAAGGTATTTTAAAATACATTCCTTAACTCCAATTTTTTTTTTTTTTTTTTTTTTTTTTTATTTCTACCTAGTGAACTATTTTATTTAACAAAATAAAATATTATATTAAATTTAATAGCTATTTGATCTAATAATCATTAAATGTTATAATTTTATTTATTAAAAATACTAAAAAATCGATCGATCGCTAACTGAATTACTGTTAGATTTAATAAAATTTATAATTATTTAAATATAATAATATAAATAAAATAATTAAAATTAAATATCTGTAATTAAAAATTAATTTTAATATTTTTACATTAATTATTAAATTAATAATTTTTTTTTAAAAAAAATTGATTAGATAAAATCATATTTATGTGCTAAAATTTTTATTTAAATATATTTTGGCCTCCTCGTGATTAAATTCTGGCTTCGTCCTGGTTGTAGGCATCAGCTACTAATTAATGACCTCATAATATATATAATAATAAGATTAATTGAAACAATAAATCAACAAATTACTGTAAATTTAACTTCCAACACCATATAAAGTTTGCTAGGCAAGTAATATATATGTAGTGCAGTATTAAAACTAGTAGCTAGAAGGAACGGTAAGATTTGGTACCTTAACTTCTGAAATCGCATTCATGACTGGATAGCTCTCCTCTTTTGTCTTGTGGTATCTCTCTATAACTGACTTCAAGCTGAAAATGAACCAAACGGCAATCTCATTTCAATATATATAAAGTAATAAATTAGATCATCCAACAAGCAATATGTCTGTGTAAGTTAAGGGCCAAGAATACTTTAATATAAATTACACCAATGTTATCTGAAATGGGATACACTGTGGTACGTAATACGGTACAAAAATGTGGCATGCTAGTTTCTTAGTAACAAGTACCAAGGGTGTAGGATTAGTAGGAACATAACTTCAGAAATGTGGTCAATAATAGCCAATTGGATATTCTCTCTTCTAATCAAATCCGGCTCTCTTTCTTTCACATGGCTATGCTTTTTTGGTGTTATTTCATCTAGTAAAAAATATTTCTTTTAGATAACCTAATAAATTAGATCTAGAAAATTAAAGTGCTTCTCCGCTCCTGTATCGCCACGTTTTATGATCAGGATCAAGAAGGATGCACATCTGCGACCCCGGCAACTTTGAATTGCACCATATCTTATAGATTAATCATGTTTCATCATTTTTCGCACAAATACTAGTTGTACCACACGCTAGCTCTTATTGTTCAAATTAAATATTTCCTAATTGAGCGCCTCTTATACCATGTATTCTTCTCATCAACAATTAAGCAATTAATGATATCTCTAATCAACACTTACACAATCTTAGATGACAATGATGCAATGCCCCGTGACTCTTACAATTTCCACATGATGCACGAAGCGGATATGATGCTACGATCTTTAAAAAGATTGTAACTCACGAGCCCTCTTCTTCTGGAGAGTGTGAGAGGGGATCCTTGTACTAATTATCTACTGGAGACTTCTTTTAGACAAAAATTCGATCCCAGGAAAAAGGACATCGATCTCTTCTGGCAATGCGATTAAGAGGAGATCTCTTTACGCCTATCTCTAATTTGAGGCGGCGGCGGGGAAAATAAAGCTTTATGTAATAAACCCTAATCTTTTTTGAGACACATAGTAAACCCTAATCTTGAAAACAGAAGCAAGGAATCCACGGCCATGCTCCAAAAACTTTGTCGAATATCATCGATCAATTCAAAACTGTCGATTCTTGTCTCATCTCCTAATATTGTCTCCATCAATAGCATCGAATGAGAGAGAAGGGGAGAGATCGAGATGAGGAGAGGAGGAGAACCTGGAGCTAGCGAAGTCGTAGAGGCGACCGGTGCTGGAGAAGACGATGAGGCCGACCTCGGCGTCGCAAAGGATGGCGAGCTCCTTCGCCTTCTTCAACAACCCGCTCCGACGCTTCGAGAACGTCACCTGCCTACTCGCCGCGTCGTCGATCCTCCGAATCGCGATTTTTCCCCTCCCCATCCTCCCCCTTCTTTGCTACCCCCGCCTCTAGATCTCTTTCTCTTTACACACGCAACCCTAATAATGGCGGCGTTGAATCGTCAGGAGAAGAGCGAGAGATTCAGATTAGGGTTTAAAGGATCGAAAAAGAAGCCCAAAAATGAGGGGAAAAAGAAGAGAAAGAGAGAGAGAGGGAGATTAATACGTGCAGAGAATGAGACTGGGTTGCTTCGTTCTCCGATCGAGCGTCGCTGCTCTGAGAATCAGATCAGGGTTTCAGAGATCGAAGAAGAAACCCAAAAATCAAGAAAAACAAAGAAAAAAATAGCGAAATTAAGGAGAGGAGATTTTGAAACCCTGCAGTGCGATGGGAGGAGAGATTTGAGCTGAGCCGCGACTCTCTTGCTCGCTTTCCTCTCTCCCTTCCGCGAATGGCCTTATATGCCTTTTACGAGCGCCGTCGACCTATAGATCGCTGACGCGTGGCGCGACGGGTACATGGTTCGTTCTCGCGCTTACCCCCCTCCCCCTTCCGTTCTCTGTAATTTACTAATTTGCCCCCCAAATCCTATTTGGTACAGTTTATTAGTTTGTGATTCGTAAATAAATCATTTTGTTATAATTGTTGTACAGTACTGAAGCACTAAATTTATCACAAAATAAAAAAAGAAAACTATAGAATTCCCTGATGCAGCTTTAAAAAAAAAAATGCCAGGATTTTTTTATCTTTTCAAAATAAGCTTGATTACAACAACAACAATAATAAAAAATAATAATAATAAATTTAAGATCCATTTAAAATAAACTATGATGCTCGAGGGAGTTTCCATAGGCACTTTTGCTCTTCTTTAATAATTTAGAAATAGATAAGCACTTGTGATGCATATATAATTTACTCTTCACTATCAATGTCATCAATCCATAGTTTTATAAGTAGAATCCTCACTTTGGATGAACTGCAGGGTTGTAATTAGCCATCTCAAAAGAATATGATGTGAACATTTTAGAGATAAACTGTGTAATTCCAAACAACAACAACACTATCACTTGTCACTTTTCACACACATCAAGATTGAAGATGCTCGGAGAGATGAATAAAATAAATGGGTAGGTACAATTGTGGGTGAAACATCAATTTATTTCCAAGTTTCGAGTAATCCCCGCATCCAACATCTGGGTATAACCTTTTTTTAATTAAATAAATGAAATGGGATAGTTACTTTGGCATATATCATGATTCATGCACGACTCCTTTCATAATTTGGCGAGAGTTAATTGGTCTGCATGTAAGCTTAGTAACCTCTGCTTTATTAGCTTACTTTTTTGGGCTTAGCCATTTTCTCGGTAGTTAAAAAAAAATTTAAAGCATGATGAGCAACATAAGAGGATGCATGTCCTATTCACTTGCCTCTTATTAATTTTGTACTACCTTACTATGCCTTGTTAAAAAAAAAAATTCCATGTGGGTGATTGTGTACAATTTTTTTTTTTTTTTTACACCCACATGGAATTTTTTTTTTTTTAGCAAACAGATCACATTTGATACTATTGATAAAAAAAATTTGCTAAATTTAATTTTGACTAATTTTGATCAGCTGTCGTAACCCAAGCAATTTTATATTTGTAATTATCAGAATAGGACATAAAATAAAAAATTATAACAAACAGATTATATATAAAGATCAGCAATTTTTTTTCAAAAATTTGATGGATTATGTGTTATAACTAATTAGCAGGAAAAAAAAAAAACAAAATTCATCCTAGTAAAAATTAAAATTATAAAGTAATTAAACTACAAACTAAGGCTGTAGAATTATAATTTCTTGTTCATTGTAAATGTAGCATCTCTCTGACATATCTGCTGCCTTCTCATTGTTCTTTGCGACCGTCACAGACTTTTTTTAAAACAATCAAAGGAAAATGGCTCAAAGTGGCAGATTCTGATTGATCGAGCCCTTTTTTGCGTTTTGGGAACTGTGTATGGATAAATACGTGGCTGGAAAAGTAGTGCATGGTGTGTGTTAATCATCACCGTATTATTTATGGATGGGCACGGGTCAAGATCTAAAAGCTTACGTTGAGGGTGGAATTTGAACTCCCATTATCTCCAATAATGGATTCATTGTACAATTTTGATTTTTTTTTTTTCTTTTGAAAAAGATAATTTACTATTTATTTTATTTATTTTGAAATAAATTTAGCTAAAATATGAAGTAGCTAAATTTAAAATTCAACATTTCGAATATCAACCATCAAATTTTTTTACCACTTACGTTAAGAACGATCAATAAAATATTTTAATTTTATACTTCACTATATTTGGACATTAGCTGATTTGGAATTTCAGATTGCAACATCAATCTATTGGATTATAGAGGGCTTCAATTCGAGAGATCTCATATTAAATAACTAATCTATATCAGAGGATTCAAATTTAATAAGGTTAAAATTTTAACTTAAATAAATTTTATTTTATATATATATATAGAGAGAGAGAGAGAGAGAGAGAGAGAGAGAGAGAGAGAGAGAGAGAGAGAGAGAGAGATTCACTTAAGTTTGGTCTGCACCAAAAACTTTTTAACAAAAAAAAAAAAAAAAAAAAAAAAAGGCAATTAGAAAATCACACAATGTTCTTAGGCAAGGCAAATGAGTCATTCCCACGCATGAATAATTCAAGACACAGATTTGCACTTTACTTCCTAGTCAATATTGATTCTTCCGACTGTCCAAATTTGATCTGATTCAAACTGCTGTTCCTGCTCTAAAAGCCAAGGCCAAATGGGCACAGTCCAATCTATGAACAAGCCTAGAAAGTTGGCATCTTACTATATATTGATTCTTCAATTTAATGTTCAATCTTTACATTTACCAAGGAGCCATCAATGTAGTTACTTCATATCTATCATTTGAGTACACCAGTTATACTATTAATGCTACTTTCCTAATTTTGCAGTTGGCACTGTTAAAAACTTTAAGTCCTGTGCCGACAAGTAACACTGTTCTCTAATCCGTATATTCATAAGAAATACGTTCAATAATTTAATGTACCGCATATTCATTGGAATCTCGTGCTAAGAGTTTGTGACTTGACGAAAAATCTAAACCTCTCGTGTACGATACTACACCAAGAACGCCTTTGCTCTTATGACCTTTCAACCCTTTCTTAATCATGATTTAAAATGTTTAGCAGTTGCTTAATTAGCAGGTATTCAGTTTGGATTTAAGGATCAGTTTGGATGTAGTAAAATTTGGATTCTAATATATATTGAATCCGAAAAAATAAAATAATAACTTTTGGCAACTTGAATCCTATTAATAATTAAATATATATATTTAAATAAACATGCCATTTAGTTTATATAAAATTATTTAGGAACTAATTAACTACTTTTATCAGATACAAAACAGTTTTCATTGAAAAAAAAAACTCTATTTTTTTTTTTTGCTAGATATTTACAATCGCATTACTGCTTGTACACTCTAGAGTTTTAGAATATACATTTCACACTCAAATCCTAAAAATTATAATTTATTTTAAAATTGTAGTATATTAAAATAATAATTAATCAAAATAATACAAATATATTTATTATTGGAGTAAGATATAAGATTTATACTCATTCAACTTATGCAGAATTTTAATTTGTGCGTGTATAAAGATGAATTATTACGCTAATAAAATATTGGATATGTATCGCACCCTACAGTAAATTTTTGGCACAATTAGGTGTTAGGGAACTTGAATTCTCGCCCCAGTCAGTCAGAAAATCTCCTCTGCAGTCTGTCTGTGGTTATAGTAGGCCCAGCCGAAAGACCTCCTCTTCAGCCGCCATTTTTTTTTTTTTTTTTTTGTTTGTTTGTTTGGGTGCCATCTAATAGCGACATGGAAGAGGAGAAAAGGAGGAGGGAAAGAGATGGCGCGTGGGATTGATGAAGGTGATACGAGCCTGCGGCGAAGGCCGATGACGGGTCCGAGAGTGGCGAGTTCGGCGCACGCGCTCGCCGCGCACGCCCTCCTCCTCTGCTTCACCCTCCTCCTCGCTCTCAAACTCGACCGTCGATTCTCCCACTCCTGGTGGTGCGTTCTCGTTTCTTCTTTTCTTTCATTTTGTTTTTTTCCTGGATCTTTTTGAGGACATGAATGAGAAAGATTTTATTTTTTTTTTTTTTAAAAAAATAATTAGAACGATGAAAAATATGTAACGTAGCATCTACACGAAGTCATATTATATCCATCCCTGAAACTTTCTTATCTTGTTAGATATTTAGATGAAGAAGGATTCGGAGGTCAGAATTTTTATCTTTGTTGCAGATTTCACTGGACAACAATACAAAACGGATTTTTGTGTTCTCACTGAATAATTATACTCCGATGTTTCGAATGCTTGAACAATACGAAAATACGTACTAAGGGAGAAAGTTTGATGATAAATTCCAGCAATTTGGAATCTAAATATATGCTTTTTTTTTTTTTTTTTTTTTTCTTCTTCTGTTTCTGTAAGTTGCTTCCTGATCATGCAGGATTGTTTTCATTCCCCTGTGGTTGTTCCACGCTGTTGTTTCTCGCGGTAGATTCTCTTTACCTGCTCCGATATCGCGTCACAACCATCATGTAAGTTTAGCGACTTTCGTAGTGCATTATGCTTTTGATTTCTTATCAGGCGTTATTTATCAATGCTAATACTTAGATTTAATCACTCTTTTGCGGTGTAGTGGGCGCCTTGTCATTCTATTGTTGCTACACCATTGCTTGTCGCATTTGAGCTACTTCTCTGTGTTTATCTCCAGAGCGTCGACAGTAAATATCAGTGAAATTTTGAAGTTTTTGTAATAATGTTTCGATGTTGGACTTTCTATGGTAAAATATTTAATTACTCTTCATATATGCAGATCATGGAGAACCTGTTGTGAGCTTGAAACTTGTGTTTCTTCCGCTGTTGGCATTTGAATCAACAATTTTTATTGACAATATCAGGTAATATGTTTTTTGGGAGATAAGAGTTAAAATGCACGCTTTAATGCACGTTAAAACGTGCGCTTCGGTTAGCTATTGTCCATCGCCATTGGGTATTTTCTGTTTTAACTCTATTCTTTTTCGATGTAGGATGTGTAGTGCTTTGACGTCTGTAAATGAGGAAACTGCAAGTGACGGGGCTATTTGGAAGAGACTTCCTGTAAGCTTGTTTCCTCCGTATTCACTTTTGTCTCATTATTAACATTCTCTCGTTTTTCATGTTTATTTATGTTAGATGCGACATTGCTTTCCCTTTGATGCACGCTATGTTACAGTAGTTAAATTTTTGTCTCGAGATTTTGATGATATTGAAGCCATTCCAGATGCCGTGGTGGGGTGTCAACTTAGTTTTAGCCCATGCATTCATCCTTACATCCGCTTGCTGTTGTTTATTGTGAGGTGATACCATGGCCAATAGATAGAACTCTGCTTGAAAAATACCTTGTAATGACTTAACAACTGCTCAATAGATAGCACTTTGCTTCAGATTTTGTGGTGAATACAGAATCGGATTCTTGCATTTCCCAGGACTTTGCATCGCATTGGGGTATTTCTTTTTTATGTATTATCTTTTACTTGACGAAATATGTACCCTTCAACTCAGACGAAAATAATCATTTTTTTTTTAGAAGAAGGTAGCATGCTACCGCTTCATTCATAAGGAGATGAATTAGGCTACAAAGGTAGGCAACAGGGCCTAAACAACAACAACAAAAAAAAAAAAAAAAAAAAAAAAAAAAAAAAAAAAAAAGAACTGAGAGCACGAGCCCAAATGTTGTGCCAGCTGGGCCCACCAAACCTTGAGAGCACGAGCCCTAATGTTGTGCCAGCTGGGCCCACCAAACCTTGAGAGCACGGGCGTCCCCACTCAGGCTCCCCGCCGTCTTTTTGCAGTTGTCGAATAACCTCCTGTTGCGTTCTAGCCAAATCGCCCACTAGGCAGAAGCGATCCCCAAAAGCTCTCTATCGCGAAGTGAACCGCCTCTCTGTCGGGAAGCATTCCAAAGCGAAGCAGCCGTAGTGGAGCATCTGAGGGTAGAAGAGTTCAGTAGGATGCCTTGAAGGATACTTCTAGTAAACTGACAATCCAGAAAGAGATGATCAACAGTCTTCGCCTCGTCCAGGCAGAGTATACAGCTGCCTTCTCCAGTCCACCCCCTTTTAAGCAAGTTGTCTTTGGTGAGGACCTTATGTCTTAAGACTAACCAGATAAAGATCTTAACCTTGAGGGGGGCTTTGATAATCCATAGTTCCCGGTAGCGGAGGTCTGAAACACCGCCATCCTGGAGGAAGAGATAGAGGGATTTGACCGAAAAAATCTCAGATTGAGACCATCTCCAGCGCACTACGTCTTTTGTAGGGAGGATGGGGATAGCATCGATCAATTCTTTAAGACACGCGACCGTCTCGCACTCGGTCGGGTTACTGGGGGTGAACCCACGCAGGATGAAACTCCACTTCCACTTGTTCGCCCCCCAGCAGTCCATTGCTCTACAGTTCTTCCCCGTAACGCTGTCAAAGATATCTGGGAATAGAGTTCGTAGGGGAGCCTGAGAGGCCCAGATGTCCGACCAAAAGTAGATACCATGACCGTCCCCAAGTGAGTACGATAACCCACATCTAAAAATGTTCCTAGTTGAGACTACATTGCGCCACCATTGCGAGAACGGCCTGAAGGAGTTTCCCTCTCTTAACGGTTTCCTTATACCATAGTAGAACCATTTGATAAGAGGGCCCCACAGGAGGCTTTTGTCCGACAAGAAGCGCCACCACCACTTGGCTTGAAGGGCAACGTTCATGTTCTCCAAGTTCAAAACCCCTAACCCTCCATTCAGTGTACTCCTGCACATCGTCTTCCAATTAGCAAGGCATTGTCCTCCACCGACGGTTGTCGTCCCCTTCCAAAAGAAAGCCCTACGCAGCGCCTCAAAACGTCTAACAACCCATTTGGGTGCTCTGAACATGGAGAGGTAGTAGAGTGGAAGGTTCGATAGCACGGAGTTCACCAACACTAACCTACCACCCTGTGAAAGAAGTTTAGCTTGCCACCCTTCAATATGTTTCTCGAATTTACCAATAACTTGCCACCAATCATCCTTCCGCAGTTGTTTGTCAGAGAGTGGGAGACCTAGGTAAGACATAGGAAGGGTGCCCAGTTTACATCCCAGGATATCAGCAAGACTTCTCCCCCTGCGGCCGTGCCTACCTAGACAAAACAGTACAGTCTTCTTTCGATTAATCTGCATGCCAGAGGCCCACTCGAAAAGATTCAGATAAGAGCAGGTTGCTGATCTGTCTTCTCTTGGCTCCACAGAAGAATAGGGTGTCGTCCGCGTATTAGATGATAGAAACCTTAGATTCCGGGGTGGGCCCCACCCCTTTCAGCAGCCCATTGTAGACTGCCCGCCCCAACATTCTAGTCAGCCTTTCAGTCACCAAAATGAATAAATAAGGGGGCAGGGGGTCCCCTTGCCTAAGCCCCCTAAACGTCTTGATCCAGTTAGTTGGCACTCCATTCACAAGGATTGCCACTTTAGCATTACAGATGCATTGCTTGATCCAACCGCACCATCTGTCATTGGCCCCAAGACAAATCAGGACCTTAAATAAAAAATCCCAATGCACCCTGTCAAACGCTTTTTCGAAGTCTGCTTTAATCCCCACCACCTCCATCCCGGTTTTGGAGCTCCAGTTGACAAGCTCGGTAGCAGTTGCGAAGGAGTCAAGAATAGACCTGCCTTTGAGGAAAGCAGACTGAGCAGGTAAAATGATCTCCTTCATTACCACTTCAAGTCTATTGGCCAGGACTTTAGAGATGATCTTCTGTACCCCGTTGATAAGACTAATAGGTCTGAAGTCGTTAGCCGAGTTGGCCCCTTCCTTCTTGGGGACAAGACAGATATAGGAGTAGTCCAAAGGGGAAGAGTTCATCGATCCGTTGTACAGGTCCTGGAAGATGTTCAACAGGTCCAGCTTTACTACCCAGAATTTTTGAAAAAACCCAGGTTGAAGCCGTCCGGACCGGGCGCTTTATCACTGCCCAATTGAAAAGTAGCTTTCTTGATCTCCTCTAAGGAGAAAGGAATAGTAAGATCTTCCGGGCGACTAATAGCTCTAACCCCGAAGAGCTCGCCCCAGTCCCCTACCGAACCCCGAGTAGGGTTGCTCGGAGCAAACCGATTCTTGAAGTAACCAAAGAAGTAATCCCTTTTACACTCTTCTCTCCGAAGGGTCTGACCATTGTCCACCACCTCGCCAATGGCATTCTGGCGTCTCCTTCCGTTTGCTATAGCATAGAAAATAATCATTTTAGTTGGCACTTGGCACGAGTCAACCCTCTCCCACTAAATGGATTTGGAGCAAAACTGTAGGAGAAGAGTTAACAAAGGCTTTTGTTGTTTTCTATGGTTTCTCTTTGAACTATTTATTGATCTTTTAGTATAGAAATGTAAAGCAACATGGCTTCCTTTGCTTGGATATCTCAGCATATATATATATATATATATATATATATATATATATATATATATATATTTGTTATGCTATCTTTTTCTGTTAGTCTGCTTTACTGCTGAATGAAAGTATTCTGTATGTTAGGAAGGAAACATCGAAAGCTACTAGAAAATTGTGATTTATTAATAAGATTGCTAAATTTATGCGTCATGAGGCATTATCTAAGTTGTTAGTCTAACTATCTTTTTACTCCTGCAAAAAGTACAACTGGAAAATATTTGTTCTACAGTACATCATGAAATAATTTTGATGTGCATAGACAATCCGGTTTTAATAATTGTCTCTCGGGACTCATAAATTTCCAATACTTTTTTCTTAGCACTTTTGGGTTGCGATCTCCATGGTGTTTCTTGTAGCAGCTACCTTGTTCACACTCCTTAAGTTGAGCGGTAAATCTTGACCTCAGCCTAGTTTATTCTTATTATTTTTCCTTAATTGTAGCATTAAGAGCTTCTTTCGGAACAACTCTGATCTTTACCTTATCAAAAATCTTCTTTGTTGTTATTAAAGTTCTTCTCACAGTACTTGATTTTATAGTTAACTGTTTAAGTGGACATGGAAAAATCTTGATGGTGCTCATTCTATTGGAACAAACTTATACAGAGATAAATGACATGAACATTCTCTACTGTACATGCTAACTTGTCTGCCTATAATTTGTAGAACTATTTTAACATTTTTAAATCTGTAGTAATTATGTACTAGCCAACCTAGTAGTATTGGTTACCTCACAGTTCAAATATGAGCCTTAAATGCTCAGGCACAAATTTTCTACTGATATTACATAATTATGTAATCCTAATTCTGTCTTACTATTTTGCTGTTTAATTATTACCTATAAAACCTCAAAGGCGCAGACACAAAGAGATGTTACCTGATAGCTTGGACTCTGTTTAGCTGATGACTCTGACTATTTGTCTTATATATTAATTTCATGCCTCAAGAGCCAGCTAAGCTTTTATTTGCACTAGAACAACAGCACTTTTCCTGTATGAACTGAGTTTACTAATAGAAGTTTCTAATATGATGCAGGAGATATAGGTGGCGTAAGCTGGTGGGATTTATTTATAAATTTTGGGTAATATTTCTTCTTCTTTTTTTAATTGAATCTTCCATCTTTATGATCCTACTAATTTTATGTAACAATATATTGGTACTTCTTTTCTATGTTTTGACAGGATCGCACAATGTTTTGCCTTTCTGGTCTGTACAAAGTGGTCTAACCCTCAGATCGGCACACAACCATCTCATTTGGAAACAACTTCATTTACACTTCCCAGATATAGTAGATGGTACTGTGGCTCATCATCTTCCTCTTTGGAGGATTATGATGAGGATAGATTATGTGGTCTGCAGGATACTGGAAGCTATGTTATGAAAGTTCCTCTTCTAATTTTTCAGGTTCTCTTATGTATGCGCTTAGAGGTATGGGTGTTTTGGAATACTTAAATTCAAATGTTTATGCCACAAATGTATGCGAGTGCTTATTGTCTCATCTGCTGCTTTTTTCCTTTTCTTCAGGGGACACCTCCTGGTGCACAATTCATCCCAATTTTTGCTCTTTTTTCGCCGATATTTTTTCTGCAAGTAACTGGTATCTCTGTTGCTCTCTGGAGGTTACTTGAGAAGATTGTTCTCTTAGTACATAGTGGATCAATCAACGAAAGATATGTTGTAATCTCATCAAAAATTTATAATTTCTTTACGTTGGTGCATCATGGTTCAAGGTTGTAATTTGAATACATCTTCATCTACTGTTTGTATACTCTCTATTCATACTTTCAATTTTGAGAAGCATCATAATAATTTCCTTCCTTTTCTTTGGCACAATTCATCAGACTTCTCAGTTGGTGGTCTATTGATGAAAGAAGTAATGAGGAAAAAGCCCGCCTGTATCATGCTGGAACTACCGGGTATGATACTTTCAGTGGCTTGCATCATCTCTCTCTCTAAAAAAAAAGGGGCAAGTTATCTCAATTTCTTTTATATTGATTGTGCAATATCATCTGTAGATACGATACTTTCAGTGGCTATGCACCAGAAATGCTAAACAAGATGCCTAAGAAAGTTCTAATAAAAGAGGTGCGCTTCTATTACTATTTTATTTATTTAACTACAAGTCTCCGTAATGTTCCTCAGCATGTTGTCAATATTAATTATTTGTGCCCCATGTGGTGTATTATTCATCGCAATATTTTCTTTCTTTACTCTGTTTTGTTTTCTAATGTTAGGTGTCAAGACTGCAAGTTGTCCTGGGGGAACAAACTGAAATTGCCAAGAATACCCAGGAAGAGTATGAAAGACTTCAAAATGTAAGATACTTTTGGCTTAATTACAAAATTATGATGATTGAACAGTCTGTACAGGGTGCATTACAGAGTATCTGAAGTCATATGATCCTATGAGTGCTTAATTGAAGCATGTGGCACTAGTTGTTCTGCATTTTTCTATTTCTGCCAAATAACTTACAATATTTAAGTCATCTGGGATGACTATCGTGCCAAATTAGAGCCTATTTTCTTCATCCAGGCCATTTAGTTACATCATATGTCATCGAGTGCTAGTCACCAATAGTGTTTCTATTACACTGGACCCAATTACCAGAAGGTGTAAATTTAGCTAATCACTTTCACGCATATACCGACTTCACCTCTTTCAAACTGTAAATTGATATGCGCCTGCTCATTCCGGCCAGCATGGGAGGCACTGGCACAGCCAATCAAAGTTGTTTTTCTATTAAATCAAGTATGCGACAATTTCTTTTAAGGCTATCAATTTTTTCTCACTCGTGAGTATTTGTTTTTGTATTCATTCTCTTTCTGGTTGGTAACTGCGATGGAACACCTAAAATATCTAGTGTAAACCTTCTGTTTCATGCTGTTAATCGTCATGCAGAAAAGGAACTTACTGAATTCTGGTTGCAATAAAACAGGAAAGAGTCTTATGCAGGATTTGCTTCGAGAAAGATGTATGCATAGTCTTACTTCCTTGCCGGCATTGTGCTCTTTGCCAGTAAGCTTTCTTTACTCATACAGTTTTGAGGTAAATTAGAGTGTCTCCACATAGATTTAAGCATGTTTGTTAGATATATCTTGTCATTTACAGTGTTGTTTTTTTTTTTTTTGAGAGAGAATCATTTATAGTGTTGTTAATATTAAATTGGAAGATCTCTAACTCGAGCTTATTTCTCGCTGATATAGACCCTGTTCAACAAGGTGTCAGATATGTCCAATTTGTCGTGTGCCTATTAAGAAGCGGATAACTATAAATGATCGAGGAAAGCTGAATCATTCATCAGATCAAGATCGTTATGTGGACTTGAAGAGTATCATGTATGCAAGCTTTGCCTGATTTGGATTGCTGGGTTCTCTGTTTTCCGGAGGAAAATATACTGGCTGGCTGTGTTGAAGCCATCAACCTTTTTTCTTTTCTTTTCTTTTCTTTTTTTCACATTGCGAGTGGTACAGATATTTATTTTGATTTATTTATGTGTATATACATTTGTACGTTAGTATTCTTCCCTCTGGTAATGTGACAGCTAACAAAGTCTAATCTTAGATGTCACTGCATGTAAGTGACCTTTTTTTCTCTGACCTATTATAATTAACTAATGAATAAGAAATGTTAACTCACTTGAAAAAAATAAAATAAAAAATAAAAGCATACAATCAACGTTAAGAACTTACGTAGGGTACAAAACTTGTTTGGTATCGTGATATATCTAATGCTACTACACAAGATAGAGTTTGTAACAAAAGTTTATAGAGATATATATTTTTTTATTTTACAGTAAAATTGTGAAAAATATATTATGATACTTGTAACACGATATTTATTACGTACGAAAATAATAATAAACTTTTTCACCGTATTTTATTTGTAACACAAACATACTCTTTTTAAAATTCCAAACAAATCTTATGGAATGATGTATAGGTATGAGGTTTTTAAGTATGATGCTTTGTGATCAGAAAATCTCTGGGGAAGATAATTTAAGCTGGATATCAGTCAAATAACAATCATTACACAAAATTAGGTCGTACCTAAACATCTAGTTAGAATAAAGGCAATGCTACGTGTATATCCCAAAGAAAGTGTACTAATGGTGGGGGACCACTTCACAATTTATGAAGTGACCTTTCATCACACCCTATTTATTAAATTAGGTGGGGTGTGGGATATACACCTCATAAGAGACGTACAACTAGCATTTTTCGTTAGAATAAATATGAAAATATGCTTTACAGCAGAGGAAAACACAGTGCAGATTGAGACTTGATGTAATGGATGATGGCTATTTATGTAAAGCTTAATTTAATTTCCGCAAAGGATCATTCATGAATTGACAAACCAACAAACTGTATAAAGCCTTTACGAATATGCTTAATTTATTACATTAGCATGAATCAATAATTAATATTCAAAAGCAAATGCTTTATAAGAGTATGCAAATCCCACGGCTCTATTGTTTATTAGATGGATGATATATACTCCTACATATGAGACTGAAAATTCTGAATGGAATATAAATCATATCTAGTCGAAGAACTTGCAATAGCATTTACGAAAATAAAATTTATTTGGTTTCTCTTTTGTTGAGCTGTCACAGTGGAGAATTTAATGGTTCAAATATAGTCTAAAAAGGACAAGTGATGATCACAAGGCCTAGTATCCAATTTTTGCTTTTTAATTCGTCGAGGGTACATATATATATATATATATATATATATATATATATATATATATGAGCCACTATAATTGACTCGGCCATGTGCAATTTCATTTTACCACAAGCTGTTCTTTTTTGGCCTCTGCAGTTTGTTCTTTTATGTTGGATTCAAGATTTATTAAAATCGTGAAACATGTTCTAGTTATATATATATATATATATATATATATATATATATATATATATAGATATATAGAGATATAGAGAGAGAGTTGTGCTGGAATGCTATTGATAGCACCAGCCCAACTTTGACACCCATTTTGTAGCTCTTGGATCGCATTGAGATTTGTGCAGGCCTTTAATTAAAAAAAAAAAAAATTTACTTTTTACTTTTTCTTTTTACTTTTTTTTTTTTTCATTAAAGAGCCTGCACGAATCTCAATGCGATCCAAGGGCTACAAAATGGGTGGCAAAGTTGGGCTGGTGCTATCAATAGCATTCCAGCCCAACTCTCTCTCTCTCTCTCTCTCTCTCTCTCTCTCTCTCTCTCTCTCTCTCTCTCTCTCTCTCTCTATATATATATATATATATATATATATATATGTACAAAACGCATTAATTAACGCTCAAGAATATATATTGAACAAACATACTGTTGCTGCTGAATCGGATGTGACCGTTTACCTGATCCAGTTTTTGATTGGCTTCGGAATTAACCCTCTGAAGTGCACTTCAAATCAAGCGATCAAGTTGAAAAGGAATATGCTTATATGGATTATTCTCAATCAAATATGGGATGAAGTTCTGCCTGGATAGCCGAACTGATTCTCAACTGAGGACTTTGGGAACTTATGAGAATTGGACTTGGCCCTGCTTAATCGAATCATAGAGCTCATGAGAGTTGAGTAAAAATGGGTTGCAAGAATGGGAACTGGTTACGAATAGAACTACTACTAGAAAAGTTGGAGAACTACACTAGAAAAGTAGGAAGATTACTTTAGAAAAATTTTAAGTCTGAGCTAGAAAAACTATAGATGTGGAAATTGAAGGGAATTAAAAAAACAGAGGTCTCTGGCTAACAGCATTAGATACCCCTTCTTCAAAGAAAAATTTGTCTATTTATACTAGTGCGAACTCCTCCGCCATTATAGGTAATGTTGTATTATTCAGTTACGTTCCCTTCGGGCTCTCCTTGGCTGGATCGTGGCGCGATTCTCGGTAGTGACTGATGAAGTATATTCCGATCGAAATCTGGTCGGCTGTGGGTTCTGCGCCTTATGATTTCACGTGTTTAAACTTAGGCGTTAGATATCTAAATATTCTTGGTTTTGGTCCTTACCTGCTTATAAAGTCGATGGCCGATTCTTTACTTGAATAGCCGATTCCTGTCTATCCTTCGTTAAAGTTTAGGTAGCTTTTATCGACTCATATCCTTTTTCGATTCATCCATATCGGTTGACTCGTTGACTGACTTTCGCACTACGTTTCATTTTTTGATTCGGTTCAAATGGCTCGGTCATCTTGATCATTCTTCATTCTTCTTACCACGTGGTGATTTTTCGATTTCAACACATACATAGCCTTTTCCACACTTTTGAATTCCTATATGTTTGATATTATTTTCATTTATTAACTATATATCATTCATCTCTTTCAAATATTACCACAAAATTCCTCCTAATTAATGGTGCATATGTACCTTTTCATTCACCACAGTAGAATGTAAACAACAACAAAACATTAATTTCAACCATATTATATATATATATATATATATATATATATATATATATATATATATATATATATATATATATATTGTTGGAAAAATTCGGTACTCGCTCCGGTACCAAATTCTTTAAATCCGCAACCCGCTTCGATACCGCAATCTGCTTTGGTACCGCCTAGAGTTGGGATTCCACAACGAAAATGTCAAATCGAATTTTTACCAAAAACTCTATCTCCTCAACAAAACTGGAACCACACCACAAAAAGAAAAAAAACCAATACAAGGAAATATGCGGGTGAAATAAGATTCATTATCCAAGAGAAGAATTACACAGACTTCTCTTCTGCAATAGAGTAGCTTCAACCCTAGCCCTCCTCCTGAATCCCTCTCACCCTTCTTTCGTCTTTTATAAACCTAGAAGATTATGAGTGTGGCTAAATCCTAACCCCCACCACCTCCATAGGTGTTACCACCACCGTGCTGTGGATACCATTATATGGGTGCCACCGTGCTGTGGATACCACTATATGGGTGTGGCTAAATCCTAGCCCCCACCGCCTCCATAGGTATTACCACCATCGTGGGTATATCCTCCTTAACACCACCGTGCTATGGATACCACTATATGGGTGTGGCTAAATCCTAGCCCCCACCACCTCCATGGGTATTACCACCATCGTGAGTATATCCTCCTTAACACCACGCTAAATCCTAGCCCCCACCACCTCCATGGGTATTACCACCATCGTGAGTATATCCTCCTTAACACCACAGTGCTGTGGATACCACTATATGGGTGTGGCTAAATCCTAGCCCTCACCACCTTCATAGGTATTACCACCACATCCATGTGTGTTATCACCACCGTACTGTGGATACCACTATATGGATGTGGTTAAATCCTAGCCCCCACCACCTCCATGGGTATTACCACAATCGTGGGTATATTCTCCTTAACACCACCGTGCTGTGGATACCACTATATGGGTATGGCTAAATCCTAGCCCCCACCACCTCCATGGATATTATCACCATCGTGGGTATATCCTCCTTAACACCACCATCAAATAATAGCACATATGCTATATTTATAGCTAACATCAAAAGTTATCCAAATCCTAGCCTAAATAGATTTTTATTGTAATTAATATTTAAATCTTAACAAATTTATCTTTTTAATATTTAAATATTAATCTTAATCCAACTAGAATTCAACTACAAATATAATCAAATCCTAATATATTATATATATAAATATATATATATATATATATATATATATATATCATACTGAATTGGTGGTAGAATTTATCATATTTTTCTTGGCATATGTGTAATTAAGGCCACATCCGTGCATTAGATTTGAGACCATGAAAGCAACCCTCTTAGTGATTGGCCATGTAACTCTTCTGCGACTCACTTGATCATGTACACATGGGTCAAGGTCAGGGCATGCGCATAAAGCAGGTGTGGTGAATGTAGACACAGCCCATCAAAATTTGGTTAGGTCTATGGATAAGCCCAAAGCAAAAGCGAAAGAGGGCGGCATGCAAATATAGCAATCTCTCACTAACAAGCAATCTGTGAAATGAAGAAGAAAAAGATAGTCTCACCTGCAGTCACCTCTTTTAAGTACTTGTTTTTCCCTCCATTGTAAAAAAACTGTGAAAAGCAACTGGTATTGCTTTCGCAATGTTAAGTTCTTATCTTTAATATATATATATATATATATAGAGAGAGAGAGAGAGAGAGAGAGAGAGAGAGAGAGAGAGAGAGAGAGAGAGAGAGAGAGAGAGAGAGAGGAACAAATAATGAAGGGCTTAATTTGGCGACCATAAAATGGACTAGAGCGGGGGTGGTCTTTGTCGCAAGCACTCTCGAAGCCTCTCAACAACCTCCACGTGATGCTGCATTATAGGGTATTCATACGAATTACTTCACATCCAGTCACTCATCAGTCACACTACATTGATCTCAGTGATGGCCCACACCCACCCTGTAACTCCCTCGATATATACCCTCCTCTCAACAAAGTAATAGGAGTTGAGAGAAGGGTTCTTGTGAGTAGTTTTGGGATGTAAATAAACGAATCTTTCTACTGTTTATATACCACCTCCCTTCTCCTCTCCTCTCCTCCACTTATTTTCTTCAATCCCTTTCCTGAGCACTTCTGTTTAAACCCACCCACCTGATATGTCCCTGTCCTCATCTTTTTAAGTCCTTTTCTTTAAAACTACTTTGAATCCCTTCTCTAGCTAACTCAGTAGCTAAAGGGAACGGACGCATGATCATCTAGCTAAGACAAACAAAAGGAAGGGAAAAAAAAAGGAAAAAAATATAAATCTTATGCCCTAGATATAGATATATATATATATATATATATATATATATATATATATATCTTCTATGCGGAGCCGTGATGATCGAATTAGTATAGCTCTTTAAAGGTAAGCACTACTTCACATTACACACCCAGATGATACCTTATCTTAACTCTCAGTGTCTATCAGACAAGTCCTTTTATGGGCAGCAGGAAGCAAGCCTTCCTCTCTCTAGCTCGGTCGACGCTCTCTATTCTCCGACATTCGATATCGAACATTTCGCTGCCCACTTCCTCGGTCCCGATTTGCCGGAGGCGCTGGACATGCCGGATTTAGCTCCGGAAGGCAACAAGGAGGCAAATGCAGCTGCCGCTCCACCGGCGAGAAAGGACGGCCGTAGAAAGCGCCCTTTGAGGACCGACCGGCACAGCAAGATAATGACTGCGCAGGGAGTTAGAGACAGGAGGATGCGGCTCTCGCTCGACGTGGCCGGCAAGTTCTTTGCTCTTCAGGACATGCTAGGGTTCGACAAGGCCAGCCAGACGGTCGACTGGCTGCTTACGCAGTCGAAGCCAGAGATCGAGCGGCTGAGCGAGTCATCCAGCAAGAACAAGAACAAAACCCTAGAAACATGTGCTAGTGGCCTAAGTGAGTCATGCACATCAGAATGGGGAGATCTCTCCACAACTTCACTAACAGCTTCAATAAAGGGGAAAGTTGACAAGGCAGTGAGCAAAGCGGCGCTCGATCCGAACCTCAGTAAAGGTTTAAGGGAGAAGGCGAGAGCGAGGGCGAGGGAAAGGACGCAAGAGAAAAAAAGGGTGATGAGTAATGGAATGGGAAACGGTCACAAAATAGATCAAATGACTCCTGCTGAAGCTGAGAATATTGTAAGGGAGGGAGATTGCCTCGATGGGGCTAAGAATGAGTGTAGCCAAATGGCTATGGTGTCCTCATGGGTCATATGCAAGAGTGGCAAGGTTGATTACTTCATAAATGAACTCATGAACAAAAGTTTCACAGGTAATATTGAAGAAGAAGAGGAAGAAGAAGAAGAAGAAGAAAAAGGTGATTTCTTTGGAAATATGCAGTTCCAGGACAACTCCTGGGACGACTACAACATGCTGAGTTTCTAGTTTTATAATTGTTCAATCAATCGATCTCCATCTTAATTAGTCTGTTTTGTCTATATATGTTTTACTATGTCTGATTTGTTGAGAGTTAAAGCATGCAATTTGAAGATCGATCTTGGAACTGTTCACTTGTTCAGCTTCTAGTATTAAAAGAGATTAGAATTTGTGTCGTGTAAACATCCTAAAAATTAACGCTGTATAGAAGAAGAAAGTACATATCTATGTTGGATGTGCAATTATTTTTATCGACCTTAGCTTAAGCTGTTTAGGTTGTCTAAAAGGTTAGGAATCATGTTAAAATATTCCTTGGAATATGAGACCGCTAACTAAAAGTGAACCTCTAAAGTGGATTAGGCCTCAGCACAACCCACCCTCTCATGTTTATGATGCATAGCAAAAGTTCAAAACATAAAAACCGTAGGTCGACAAGAGTTATCAAGAAATTAATTACCAAAGGCATGCGGAGAAAGATGAGCAAGGATGGGTCGCTGTCCGAGGGCCCAATATGGCTTTGATACCATGTTAAAGCTAAGAGGTTGATCCTTTATGAAAGGGCGTACAAATAGGCTTCTCATGTCTGGTTGAATTAACATTTGATCGATGATCAATGTGTCCTCTTCCGACTTTAGGATTACTACTACTTTGCACATAGAATAAGCCAGTCCATTGTGATATCCTAATTATATATATACATTTATAGTTGCTTGCCGCATTTAGTATGAAGAAGCGCACCCTTTTGCAGTGTTTGGATTCAAGTAATTTCTAGTTATATATATACATTAGGATATTACTTGTCGCATTCAAGTAATATCCTAATTATATATATACATTTATAGTTGCTTGTCGCATTTAGTATGAAGAAGCGCACCCTTGCAGTGTTTGGATTCAAGTAATTTCTCACTTCACATCTGTATTCATGTAATCAATGTCATTCATTTGTGATGAGATAAATAATTCTAGTGCAAGTAAGCATATGAGGCATGTAAAGATGTGGTATATCCAAGTTGCCATATATGAGTTGATCTGTTTGTTACTATTTATTTTGTCGGCTTATTTCATCATACATGATCAGTATCTAAAATTTATTTTGCAGCTTCAAGCTTTTTCATAACATTAGAGGTTCCATGTTTCGAATGTGCAATAGATGAAAGAAGTTTATTCCATGGATATCAACTAAGATTAATTGTTCATTCCTCAATTAGTAAATGTTACAGCTTATCTTGTGCATATTTTCCTTATGCTGCGGATTTTGAATTGTAAGTTATCGAAGTTGGAAAACTTAATGTAGACGGATTGGCTATATTCATTTAGCGAAACCTAGCTAAAATTATGCTTCTGTTTCATTGACTTCCTCTAAAAAAGCAAGTCACTAGTAATATTTTCATCTACTCAAACCGATTTGGAAAGATTTAACATGAATGAGCACAGCTTTTCTTGATCTGAACAATTTAGTTTATTGAGTTATATAAAGTCTGGTCATTCTCGACGACCAATCAAAATGCAATGGATGCTTAAAATTAATACACCTTTATTCAACAATTGTTTCAAGATAACTAAGTACATAGAGTAATTGGTCATTCAACAGATTTGAGCCATTAACCACAAGCTTGGTTCAATGAGTCAAATTATGGCCACATATATATATATATATATATATATATATATATATATATATATATATATATATATATATATATATACACACACACACACACACACACACACACACACACACACACACACACACACACACACACACTACCTTTTCTAGAAAAGAAAAGGTAACCAATTATTGCTAGCTTGTTGAGTATAGAGTTTTGGCTTCCAAAATATGTCAACAGTAAAAACAAACTGTTCTAATATCTCTATTAAGCAGATGTAATATTCCTAATTCTTCTATAAGAATTCTGGCTCATTACATAAGCAAGGACCTTCATTGGATCAGATTAGTAGCAATGAGAATATTGCATATCTAGAAATAAGAGAATTGTATGAGCATCTTGTAGATTTTTGCATTCTTTTTCTATGTTTCTATGTATCTGTCAGTTTAAAAACAGTTAAAACTTGATTGCCAACAAATTCATATGGAATGGGCCCAACCATGTCCTGCAGAATTTATAAGGATAACCCTTGGATCATGAGAAAGACAAGCCTGTCACTCAGAACATGCCGCCTTGAATTGGTAGTCATGTCGAGAAATGAAATGCTAGGGAACGAATAGTAGAGACAAATAAAGAGTTAAAATGCGAGGCATGGTGAAACAATTGGGTGCATTTCAACTTCAATAGAGACATTTATCAATGAAGCAGGAAGCAAGGAAGTAACGCCGAAAAAGATTGATGCTTATGATGAAAGCAACATGATCTGCATGCCACTCCATCTTTACTCAAAGAAATGAAATTACAAATATATCTAGTGATGCCTTTCAGTAAGCAATTTTAGCAGAAGTTGAACCACTGTCTTACTAATTAACTTCCAATCTAAACAGAATCTGAAGTTTCATTTTAGTAAACATTACGAAAAGAGCAGTTAGTACCATTCCAAAAACCTCTTCATATAAGTATGAATTGGTTAGCTTACTGGCTTTCAAGACTGGAAGAAAGTGTAGGCCTAGCTAGTTCTTTTTAGCTTACTGGCTTTCCAGTCTTTATATAGTTAAGGTTGTGCTTCCATTATCTCCAACTGACATAGGCTTATTAAGCTAAGTCATCACCTATCATCTCAATTTAAAGTGAGTGATTACTATATAAAAGCTGGTCTTGTATTGCACAAATATTATTGCAGGCCTATTTTGAAACTATATGTCTCATCTCTTCTGGTTGAACATATAGTTTCTATTTCAAGAAAAGAAATTAAAGAGGTTAGGGTGCTAATTACTAAATTTAAGTTGAAATACAAATGCCGTGACCAAATTAATTAAACTTGAGACTTTTTTTTTCATTTCTTTTGAAGGAGAAGGTTCTTGAGATTTGAAATGCGAAATAGTAAGAGCTCCAAGATGGTTGCAACTTCTATGCCTGCCTTTTCTACACTACTTTGGACAGCATCATTCCTTAATTGTATCATTCTTTTTGCCCTGTGATTAATTTAAGTTTAACAATAATTAAAACATTAATTATATGAGAAATTAAACTCCGTAGATTAAATATATCTGCTCAGGAGCCTTTGAGATCAAACTACAGAGATTGAATGAGTGATTATATACATATATATATATTCAGACATCAATTTAATTTCTTCATAAATTGATCTTACCATGCCTTTTTATTGTCTTTTGATGGGAACCTTTTTAATTGTGTTGAGATTTGGTCCATTTCATTTATGTGGTGCTTTACTACAAGTGGCCATCACAAATCAACAGGAAACCCTTAGGGCAACACTTTGACTATTATATACTACATATAATATAAATCTTTAGGACAACTAATTAGTGTCCATAAAGTAACTTCTTTAATCAAACAAGCCATCACTCTACTTCAACTACTTTTAGAACCTAACATTAGGGTAGTACTTACGCTGATGTTTTTGTGATGCGTTAAGGCCAATGTTTAGTTGCTGATGAAGATTGAAACAACATGCGTAGGTATGAGCAAGAAATAAAGAATTAATGCTAGCTATATTACACTACAGGTGGGGAATAGTATATCTCTGTTTACACCTATATATAATATGTATACACTATGTTGATCACTTGGTCAATTGATGGATAGCTAGGTATGCCAAATCTTTATTGAGCTTCAGGACAAATGTCCTATTAAACCTATTTTGCTTTTTAAAAGTCTTTAAATGGTACATTGGCAATATATATATATATATATATATATATATATATATATATATATATATATATATATGGAAAAATCAAAGTGTACATCCTTAGATAGGTGTATATCTTACACCCCCACCCATCCAAGGGTGGGGTGAATTTCACCTATCACTTGAAGTGATGGGTGGAGAAGCCCCCACCCTTGGATGGGTGGGGGTGTAGGATGTACACCCATCCAAGGATGTACAAGTAGCATTCCTCTAAACAAGTCCATTCATACTTGTGAATTTTTTACCATTAGATTTATATTGAGATTTGTATTTTTATAAAGTCAACTAAAGAGAGAAAAAGATAAAAGAAAAAGCACAAATCTCAATACAAATCTAATGGTAACAAATTCACAAGCATGAATGTAGTTGTGATTTTAAAAACATATAAGCTCTATCTCTCTCTCTCTCTCTCTCTCTCTCTCTCTCTCTATATATATATATATATATATATATATTTCACAAGCATGAATGTACTTGTGTTTTTAAAAATATATAATCTCTATTCTCTCTCTCTCTCTCTCTCTCTCTCTCTCTCTCTCTCTCTCTATATATATATATATATATATATATATAATAAAGCTGCTATACTATTAATAGTACCAAGTTATTGGTAGTATTAAGTTTTCTACTCTTAGATCAACCCCTTTGATTATTTTCACCCATTAAATTTTACTATTTTTTCAACCACCTATTAAACCCAAGGGGCACACAATCATCTCAACCACACATCTTTTAATCCAAGAGTTAAAAACTTAATAGCGCCAATGACTTGGTACTATTAATAGTATTCGAGCCTCTATATATATATATATATATATATATATATATATATATATATATATATATATATATATATATATATAAATGAACTAGACTACAATATATATTGATGCTATTAAATTTTTAACCCTTATATGAATGAATGTATGTTTCGAATGATAGTTGGCTCTAGAGTTTAATAGGTGGTTGAAAAACTAGTATAATGTAAGGAGTGTAATTGATCAAAGAAGTAGGTCTAATGGTTACCAACAAAAAATAGTATAATGTAAGTGGTGAAAATGATCAAGAAAGTAGGTCTAACGGTAAAAAAAATTTATAGTACCAAATGATTTGTGCTATATCGATAAGATAACAGCTGAACTCATATCTAAAATTATATCTATACTATATGTTAAAGCACAGGTATTTTGAATTTAGATTTGTCGACATACTCTCCTTTTAGGGAGAAATTTTTTTTGATTGTCTTTTTCTTATGCTAGCAAATAACGTAATTAAAAAAATTTTAAGTCCTTTTTCGTTTAACGGATAACTTTTTCTTTCCTTATTAAATATTTCTATATCATTCCATATATTTTATTTTAAAGTAATTATTTTCAGATTATCTCAATATTATATACTAATATTTAGTTGTTACATTAATTTTTTGTTGCTTCCAACCAACTTTCAAATTTGAATTTAATTTCAAATATATATTTAAAATTTAATCTTATTTACTTTTAAAATTTTATTTTATCTTAAATTCATAGTTGAAATTTAATTATACGATTTAAATTTAAATTTTTGAATTTTTAAATTAAAATTTAAAATTTGAATTTTAAAAAATTGAATTATAAATTATTGCTGGCTGCAACTATTTAAATTTGAGTTAGAATATGATAGATATTTTCTACCAAAATATAACATATAATTTTACTTCCTAAAAAATTTAAATTTTTGCTGTAAATTAATTTTTGGATATATGGTGATAAATTTATGTTGATTTGAGATTAACTATTAAAATAATTATCACGTACGTGTATTTGTATGTACACTCAACTACGAACTTGAAATTTTAAATTCAGACGCCACCTATCAAATTTTTTTTGCCATTTGCGCTAGGGACATGAACTCAAGACCTCAGCAATCTATATATAATATAATGTTTAGGCACTAGTGTAGCTTTAAAATAGAAATGCCATATTGTCAAATTTTGTAATACTATTCAAATGTTAAATATAAAATTCGATCTCATATAAAATAACTATTTTTCTGTGAAAAATTAGCTGATATATATAGAGAATGATATTTTACCATTTTATCTTCAACACTCTCTCTCATATTCAACTCAAGATTTGAAATTAACTAATAGGTTAAGATGCCAACTTTTTATGAAATTAATGAGTAGAGATTTTGGTAGATGTATGAATTTAAGATCTCTTGTTAAAATTTGCATTAATAATTTAGTTTAATTCTGCTGAGAACGATGCTAATTAACTGCTTGATCTAGAACCAATTAACTAGTCCCCCAAATAAACCCTAATTTCTAGAAATGCTCTAGAACTCGCTAATTACTACAAAAACCCTTAATCACTCTCCTAAATGACCACCCTTAATTAATTACTCACAATGGGCATGAATTTCTGAAACCATCACTAGCTAGCGAGTCTGGCGCAAAATAATGGTGTCTTATTTGAGAAGCCTAATTCTGATCATATCTTTTTCCAATCCTTTGCGTATTATAAAATGATGTCTTATATCTGCAAATACAACAACTAGCAATGAACATCTTCTCCCAACTGGTTCTCTTAAATAAAGTTGGTATATATTGTTTCTCACTGTATTGCGAGTTGATAATAATACTCATCAAATTAATAAACCAATTTTGTTATTAGAACCCAATTCTATTACTTTTACCCATTAATCATTTTTAGTGGTTGCCAATCATGTTGAAATTGAGTATCTCCTGCTCACATCTACTGAATTATTTGGATGCGCAATTTTTTTTTTTTTTTTGTACTGAAATTTTATGTGATAATCTAATGATCATGATTTATATTAATTCACACAAGTAGGGCGCAAACTGGAATTTTATACGAAATTATTTAGTGGAGATACACATGAGCTCTCTCTCTCTCTCTCTCTCTCTCTCTCTCTCTCTCTCTCTATATATATATATATATATATATATATACTGAGGGATATTGAGGGCAGCAGCATGCATACCTTAATTTTTGTGTGTTAGAAGAGACGAAGAAGATCTAGTACTCAGAAGAAACAATATCAGAGGCAGGGTAGAGATTCAGTTTCGCCGCGCCGTTTCGGGAAGAGATCAACCAACCTTTCTTGCTCTTTTTAGTGTATAAACAAGCTGCCATGCTATAGATAACCTTGATTTTGATGTGTGAAATTGAGCTGAGCTTGGAAATGGCCTAAGTAACGAGATCTTTCTCACCATTCATATAGCAGTAATATATAAATAAACAAAGCACACATGGTGTCGTTTGATATATATATATATATATATATATAGAGAGAGAGAGAGAGAGAGAGAGAGAGAGAGAGAGGGGGGCTTTGCTAGGTGTACACCCCATAAGGGGTGTACATTCTACATCCCACTCTATTCTGGGGTGGGGCTTCTTTTACTGATAACTTCGATATGACCAGTAAAATTTATCCCATTCGAGAATGAGATAGGATATAGGATGTACACCCCATAGAGTGTACACTTATATATATATATATATATATATATATATATAGAGAGAGAGAGAGAGAGAGAGAGAGAGCCTTTGATGTACACCCATACAGGGACACTATCGCCGCTCATAAGCAATTAATGCAGAGGATTTTGGCCATGGAGCTAGTATTGTTGTGGTTTAAATAAAAAAATTCCTTTGTCCCGAGTCGATTCCATGAAATTGAATCTGGCTCAAGTTTTTTTTTAAAAGAAATATAGAATGTTATTTGTTTCGTTTATTTTTAAAATAAACTTAGCTGAAAATGTGAAACAATTAGATTTCAAACTCGGGTGTCGAATATCAATCACCAAATACTTTACCACTTGCGTTAGGAACGGTTGATAATCCGGCTAAAGTGTTGGCATATATAGAGTATACTAACAAAATAAAAAAGTACTTTAAAACTAATTAATTTCCTATTTTATTTCTTATTAAATACCAATTTAAATTTGCTCAACTATCCAAATCGCACCGGCTACCTTTGGGGCGAATTGAAAAAAAATATAAATCTTGTTTAAACTGTTATAGTAAATAAAATATTTCCCAAACCAATCATAGTATGTCAAAAAAAGAGTTCAATTGCCAATGATAATTATATATTAAAATGATATTATAAAAAAAAATCTCATACTTTTATGCAATTAAGGGCTTTTTAGTTGCTCGCAGTTTTTATTACACTACAGTTATAATTGCATATAAATTCAAATATAGTATTTGAATAATTTTATATATTTGGATTCAATTGGTATAGTTAGATCTGCACAAGAGGGCTCAATTGTAATAGTTAAAACTGCGCTTAAATTGACTACACATTCAACTGCAATAATTGGAGAGAGTAACTCTAAAAAAAAGGGGTAGAAACTGGAGTAGTTGGCAGCACTTAAAGGGGAATGCAGGGGACCTTGGGTGATGTGCGGGGATTGTAACTTCACGCGCAACCAGCAGGAAAGAAGGGGTAGAAACTGGAGTAGAAAACTTAATTATGAATATGTTCGCCAATCTGATTATTGAGTTGGAGCTCTTGGACTTACCCCTGACCAATCAACAATACACGTGGTCGAACATGCAAAGTAATCCTACTTTGGCAAAACTTGATCGCTTCTTGGTTTCCACCGAGTGGGATATTATGTTTCCACTCTCTAAAGTTACAGCGCTACCCTGAGTAACCTCTGATCATTCCCCCTTAAAATTGGAAATGAGGGATAAAATGAGACTGAATGCATTCAGATTTGAAAGTGTTTGGCTCACTAGAGAAGACCTATCAAAGAGGATGCCTATCTGGTGGAATGAAACCTCGTGTAAAAGCTCCAGTGTGCTCACTCTGGTAGCTAAATTGGGTCACTGTTGCAAGAGATTAAAAGAGTGGTATGCGTCTAACTTCTATAACATTTTGAAAACGGAGAAGACCATCTCTGAGATGATTCTAAAGCTGGATTTGTTGGAGGAATGTCAGAAATTGACCTCTCTGCAGCAAGAGCATCGCGAGCTACTAAAGAAACATTTGGGTAGGATTGTTGAGGACGAGGAACTTCTTGTTGGAAGGCTTGGACTATCTTAAAGAACTATATAAAATATTCTAAATAAGAAAGACAATTTTATTTAATAGAACTTGCTACAAATACCATACAACTGGATACCATACATCACAACACATGTCCTCTATATATAGAACATGAAATAATGCAACTTTTCACGAAAAGAACTAGCATCCTTTTACGAACAAACACACCTCTAAACAAAAGGACGCAACCCTATTCTAAGAGACACAACCCTATACGAAGAGATACAACCTTATACGAAAAGATACAACCCTATACGAATGTAAACAAACTTATAAACTAACATTCCCCCTTAAGTTTGTTTATGCATAACTATCATTTTCTTCCACGGGATCTTCATAATCTCGAAGTAGTTTCTCCAACGCTGTCTTGTCTGAAATTAAATTTCTGATTTTGGTGGCCTAACGTTGATGACGTTCTCCAGAGACTTGTTCTCCATGTTCACCTCCATATTCTCCTTGTCTAACGAAATAATTGCTTTCTCTAAATAAATATTTCTTTGATCAAGTGAAACCATACCGGTTGTAGTCATAAAAGCAAAATGTGCCACATCTTGTTCTGCCTCCTTCTTAGTCTTTTTCATATCACCCATATAACATGAATTTTCAAATTTGACAAAAGAATAAAATTTTGGGTCATGAATAGGTCCTTCCTGATAAGTGCGATATTGTGGAAGAAATATCTTCTTCTTTTGACAATACTCTTGAAGTAAATTTTTATAAGAAACTCTCACTATTGCTTTAATTTCTTCATTCATTGCAGCGCGCCAAACATCCTTTTGTAGAGCCTCTTCGACAGATAATGGTTCTTCGTTGAGATGAAAACAAAATAAGTTCTCACTATCAATTACATCCGTCTCATTGTATATATCTTCAAGTCTTCTTAATCTGAGCGGACTTGAAGAACTTGAAGGAGTGAATGGTGAAATTGTCGGTGTTGGGGTATCATCGTTATTTGAAACGTTTTCGGTTTCTTCAACTTCCTGATCTATTATGTTTTTTCCTTTTTCTTCCGAAGTCCAATTCCATATGGCATTTTCGTTAAAAATAACATCTCTACTAATAATTACTTTCTTGGTAATAGGATTATAGAGTTTATAGGCTTTAGAGTGCTCACTATAACCAATAAAGATACATTTTTCTCCTCGATCATCTAACTTTTTTCGTTTCTCCTTAGGAATTTGTGCATAAGCAATACATCCGAATATTTTGAGATGTTTAACTCCAGGTTTATATCCACTCCATCCTTCTGTTGGTGTTATATTTTTTAAACTTTTAGTTGGACTCCTATTAATTAAGTATACAGCGCATGCAACTGTTTCTGCCCAAAATGACTTAGGTAAAGCCTTCTCTTTGAGCAAACTTCTTGTCATATCCAAAATAGTCCTATTTTTTCGTTCAGCTATACCATTCTGCTGTGGACTATATGCCGTTGTGAATTGCTGTTGAATACCTTCCTTATTGCAGTAATCTTTAAATTCTTTTGAAGTGTATTCTCCTCCTCTGTCAGAACTCAGTATCTTTATTTTCTTTCCACTTTCTCTTTCTACCGAAGCTTTATATGTTATGAAAGTAGAAAATGCGGCGGATTTTTCTTTGATAAAGTACACCCATACTTTTCTAGTATAGTCATCAATAAAAGTAATAAAATACTTATTTTTTCCATGAGACTCAGGAAGAGGACTACAAAAATCAGTGTGAACTAAACTTAAAGGTTGTGTTGCAAATTTTATTTTGCTACCAATAAAAGGAAGTCTTGTTTGTTTTCCAATTATGCAACCTTCACATACTCTATTAAAATGTTCAATAACAGGAAGACCATGCACCATTCTTTTAGAGGATAGTAACTTTAAACTATTGTAATTTAAATGCCCGTACCTTAAATGCCATAGCCTTGATTCCTCTTTAACTTCAGAGTAATAGCACCTTTCAATTTCTGATTTGATGTTTATCAGAAACATTCGATTCTTCGACATGCGCACTTTGGCTATTATTTTGCCATTCTTATTGTCACGCCCCGGGGGTAACCAGAACCCGGGCCCACCAACAGATCCGCCGTGTACACAGAATTTTCCATGTACACGAAGCGCTGGTAACCTGCTCAGATAGATAATATACAATAGAAGAGCATAACAGAGCTGAACTAATAGAACTAACAGTAATCTCAGACTGAAATAAACTGTAAACTGAAATAAAAGTACAATATACTCCCAGCTCACCATAAATAATACAACCAGCTGGCCACAGCCAGACCCAAAAGTAAACTACAATGTCTGAGATACAAAAGGGGAGTACAGTAATAGTCTAGCTAAACTCTCGCTCGGGGTAGACGATCTAGCTAGTCGGCGATCCTCTTACCTCGATCTGCCGCTGAAGGCCCAGCAGCTCCCACAGTCGACTCTGCAAAACAAAGGGGAAGAAAGAACAAGAAACAACAATGGGGGTGAGAACTACTAGATAAACCAGTAGCCTCCCCTAGTGGGTAAAACCTCTGATGCTGACGCACCCACTAGGAATAAAGAGGCAAAAAGGAAAGAACAGTGGTATGCAATAAAGACTGCTGAAAAGAAACTACCACTACTATGCCTCTAAATGCAGTGCCAAAAGATGACTGTATAGATGCAACTATAAAACTGACTGCCCAAAGAAAACCCAATCAGTGGGCCAGAAAATACTGGCACTGCCTGCTCTGTCATCTCTCACAACTCACCAACTGACCGGCACCCATCACGGTCTAAAAGCCTACTCCGGAGTGGCACTCGAGGGGAGCGACCCACACGAGTAAAGTATCTCTGTATCAATCATCTCTGTAACCGATGTCTCACAATAGCAGGACTGGATCATGACCATGATCAAAGTGGGAATACTCCATCCACTAATGCAACCCCGATCCCCAATCTGGTGTGATAATAACACCCGGTCAACCGCCCAAAATCCGCGGCTACCGCTGAACCCATAGACCCCAATCTGATAAGGTAAAAACATCTGGTCAACCGCCTATCATCCGCGGTTGCCACTATGCCCCACAATCCCCTAAGACAATCCCAACTGTCCCAAACTCAATGTCCAGACACCACTATCCCAAAATCCCGATCAGACTCGAGCAACATGCATCGATAGAGAAGAATAACAATAACACATGTTTTCTCCTAAGTCAAGTCCCATAATATAGTGCTGCAGTAAGATAGTGGCTTAACTAGATGTCCAATGAGCATGCAAGTGTTCTCTTTTAAAAGCATTTGAAAAGGAACTAAGTTTCATGTGAAGAATGATTTTAGAACTATTTTAAAAATATTGTTGGGTTACTAATTTGCATGCGGTTCACGATATAGCAATTGTCCAATTTTCTTGTCCCAGATTTATCACATAGAAGCTACTAAATTAATTTAGGGGCCAATGCAATAGGTTCATACATCACAAGTTATCTATCACATGTATAATTGGGGACTCTTTTATTCCTAGTGTGCAAATCAACAAAGAGGGATACGCAACCACCCACCTCGAAAAGCGTGTACAATGCACCCAGAAAATACCCGCTGTCCTCTAAACACACCGTCAGCTGCAACAATGTCCTACAACATCACACAAGTGTACACGGTGTAAAAATCACAATTTCCAAACACACATTTGCTGTTTTAAAATCAGCACGCAAAACGAGGAATTTTCACCTCTGTCCCGAGCTCCTAAAATCCCAGAAAAATCACGGTTGCGTTCCTCGCGAAAAATCACCCAAAATCGACTCTTGAATCGCCTCGATCCGATATTCCTACGCTGAGAAATAATTCGTCGAAGTTGCCGCTGTCCAAAAATCCAAACAGCAAAAAGGGGGTCAAATCACCTCGGGAATCGTGCCAAGAAATCGGAATCCAGAGAAACCATCAACACGGAAAACGAAGCCCTACCTCTTAGGAACACACTGGCGAAGAAATCGTCGGAATCGGACTTCTGTACTGCGCAGGGGACTCCTCGGACTGAAATGCGACGATAACGGGCCGAAATGGGGGAAACCGAGGCACACTGTAAAATCCGGAACGCCGCTGTCGATCTTCCCGAAAATCTGGGAACGCACCACGAGGTAGAAAAATGTGAGGAACAAACTCTCTTCAAGGACCTCTCCCTGGTTCTCTCTCTTTCTCTCGGAAAAAGCCCAAGAAGAGAGGGGGGGGGGCCTATTTATAGGCCCAAAAAACATTGGGAAAATTCCCAATGTGTCCCCATTTTCGGGCGCAGTGGGGATTTCGGGCGCGCACAGTGCGGCCCGGCCCAAGGATTTCCGGGCGCGCACAGTGCGGCCCGGCCCAACCCGCCCGCACACGGATCCGGCCGCACGCAACCGCCCGTCCGACCCGGCCCAGGGCCCGACCACGTGTCCGCCAAACAGGCGGCAGCCGTGCGGGCCCAACGGGGACGCCACGCGTCCCCCGTGCGGGCGGCGGGGTGGGTGGCGCCCGCCAATGGCGTGGCGCCACGTGGCCCCCCCCCCGAGCACGCCGTCGCGCGACCACGTGCGCCCACGTGCGCCCATGTGCGGCGGCCTCCCACGCGCGGCTCCGCGTGCACCACGCGCACATGAGCCGGCCAACCCGGGGCCGCCACGTGGCGCGCCCCGGTCCACCGTGCACCGCGCCCGCGCCGCGCCTGCCCGGCCTGCCCGCGCTGCCCGCGCCTGCCCCCGCGCGCCGCGCGCACTGCGCCGGACCAAGGGCGCCGCCACGTGGCCCGCCGGTCCACCGTGCACCGGCGGCCCATTCCGTGGACCGGGAGTGCGCGCCGGCCCAATAAGGGCGCCACGTGTCCCCGGCCGGTCCACAGCTCCCCCCATGCACCATTTTGCGCAGAAAACTTCCGGGGGTCCGTTTTTGGGCATCCGGACTCCAAATTAAATAAGTAAATAGCCGTTTTCAAGCGTTTTTCCGCGCTGAATCCAAATACGGCCTCCGTTTAGCCTGATTCCCTTCCTAAAATTCGGCAAAGTCAGCCGAAGGTCAGGCTTGCTTCCAAATCCACCTAAGTCCAAACAACACATCCCTTTGACATGTTGGGGCCCAACACAACACTAGGTGTTCCACACCCCGAAACAGGGAAAAAAAACAGGGGAAAAACTGGGACACTACATCCTCCCCCACTAACAAAAGTTTCGTCCTCGAAACTAAAATCATACCTCAATCCAGAGCCTCGAACAAGTAGGGGTAGGCGTCCATCATCTCTGACTCTGCTCCCACGTCGCCTCGCGCTCATCATGATTGCTCCAAAGGATCTTCACATAGGGGATGGTCCGATTGCGCAATTCTTTCACCTCCCGATCAAGAATCCGCACTGGGCGCTCCTCATATCTCAAATCCTCGCTGATCTCGAGGGGTGCAAAGTCGATGACGTGCGACGGGTCGAAGACGTACCTCCTCAGTGTGGAAACATGGAAAACATCGTGGACACCAGCCAGTCTCGGGGGAAGTGCAAGTCGATAAGCAACAGGCCCGATACGCTCCAACACCTCGAATGGTCCAATGTATCGGGGGCTGAGTTTCCCGCGAATGCCGAACCTCCTGATCCCCTTGGACGGCGAGACTTTCAGAAATACATGATCTCCAACCTGAAACTCTAAGTCTCGTCGCCGAACATCAGCATAGCTCCTCTGTCGGCTCTGAGCGGTCTGAAGATGCTGTCGAATCACCCGGACCTTCTCCTCTGCCTCTAGCAGTATATCTGGCCCCAAGGTCCGTCTCTCGCCTACGTCACTCCAATAAAGTGGTGATCGGCACTTGCGTCCATACAACGCTTCAAACGGAGCCATCTGTATGCTCGCTTGAAAGCTGTTGTTGTACGCAAACTCAACCAAGGATAAGTGCCGAATCCAACCTCCGCCGAAATCCAAGACGCAAGCCCTCAGCATGTCCTCCAAGATCTGTATGGTCCGCTCTGACTGCCCATCAGTCTGAGGATGAAAAGCTGTACTGAATCTGAGCTGAGTCCCCATCGCAGTCTGCAAACTCCCCCAAAAACGCGAGGCAAACCTCGGATCTCTATCTGACACAATGGAGGCGGGTACTCCATGCAGTCTCACAATCTCATCAAGGTATAGCTGGGCTAGTCGATCGAGTGGCCAAGTAGTCTGCATAGGCAAAAAGTGCGCTGACTTAGTAAGTCGATCCACCACTACCCAGATAGCATCTGCTCCGCCCTGTGCCCTCGGCAATCCGACCACGAAGTCCATGGTAATGTGGTCCCATTTCCACTCAGGGATGGGAAGACTTTGTAACTTGCCAGCTGGCACCCGATGCTCAGCTTTTACTTGCTGACAAGTCAAACACTGGGCCACAAATCTCCCGACATCCCTCTTCATGCCATTCCACCAAAAATGTGCCTTGAGGTCCTTATACATCTTAGTCCCCCCAGGATGAAGGGTATAAGGTGTATAATGGGCCTCTCTCAATATCTGCTCTCTGATCTCAGCATCCACTGGCACACATGCTCGGTCCCTGTACCTCAGTACTCCCGCAGCATCCACTGTAAAGTCCCCTGACTGATCACTCGGAAGCTGATCTCGAATCCTGGTCAAGTGGGGGTCCTCACTCTGTTTCTCCCTGATCCTGTCCAGCAGAGTGGGCTGCACGACTAATGACGTCAGTCTAGCAGAGACCCCAGGGGACACAACCTCTATCTCGAGCCGTCTCATCTCCTCCAATAGGGGCGCCTGGTCTGTGATCAACATAGACAAACTCTGTACTGCTCTCCGGCTCAATGCATCAGCGACCACGTTAGCCTTGCCTGGGTGGTAAAGGATATCCACATCATAATCCTTTAGTAGCTCTAACCACCTGCGCTGCCTCAAATAAGCTCCTTCTGTGTGAACAGATACTTTAAGCTCTTGTGGTCGGTGTAGATCTCACAATGCTCCCGTACAGGTAATGGCGCCAAAGCTTCAGTGCAAACACCACGGCAGCGAGCTCTAAGTCGTGGGTAGGGTAATTCTTCTCGTAATCCTTGAGCTGTCTCGATGCATAAGCAATTACCCTCCCATCCTGCATCAACACGCAACCCAGTCCACTGTGCGATGCGTCACTGTAGATCACATATCCTTTCCCCATAACAGGGAGGGAAAGGATAGGAGCAGTCATCAGTCTGTCCTTCAGCTCCTCGAAGCTCTTCTGGCAGTCCTCACTCCAGATAAACTTAACCCCTTTACGCGTCAACCGAGTGAGGGGTGTGGAAAGCTTCGCAAAGCCTTCCACAAACCGACGATAATAACCAGCTAATCCCATGAAGCTGCGCACCTCTGATACAGTCGTCGGTCGGGGCCAATCACGAACTGCCTCAATCTTCGCCGGGTCTACAGCTACACCGGCGGCGGAAATCACATGGCCCAAGAAAGCTACCTCCCGAAGCCAAAACTCGCACTTCACCAGCTTGGCATACAACTTCTTCTCCCGTAGAAGTTGTAGCACAGTCCTCAAGTGCTCCTCATGCTCGGCCTCGCTTCGGGAGTAAACCAGGATATCATCAATGAACACCACCACAAATCGATCCAGAAATGGCCGAAATATCCTGTTCATCAAGTCCATAAAGGCGGCAGGGGCATTAGTCAATCCAAATGGCATAACTGTAAACTCATAATGCCCGTACCGTGATCTGAAAGCAGTCTTAGGAATATCCTCGGCCTTCACCTTTAATTGGTGGTAACCAGACTGTAGATCAATCTTGGAAAAGACACAAGACCCTTGCAGCTGATCAAAGAGATCGTCGATGCGCGGCAGAGGGTACTTGTTCTTGATGGTCACTTTATTCAGCTCCCTATAGTCCACACACAGTCTAAGTGACCCATCTTTCTTCTTCACGAATAGCACCGGTGCTCCCCAGGGCGACACACTGGGTCTAATGAAACCCTTATCCATCAAGTCTTGCAACTGTGCTTTAAGCTCTCTCAGCTCAGCCGGTGCCATCCGTAAGGAGCCTTAGAGATTGGCGCAGTTCCTGGAACTACGTCAATCACAAACTCAATCTCTCTGTCGGCGGCATACTAGTCAGCTCAGGTGGAAACACATCCGGAAACTCGCGGACGATAGGGATATCCCCGAGTCCCGGTGCCGCCGTAGGCCCCTCAACAACACTAGCCAAAAAGGCTACACATCCTCGATGAATCATCCGCCTCGCTCGGGAAGTCGAAACCATAGAGGCAAAGAAAGCACTCTGACATCCCCGGTACACCAACACCTCCTGGCCTGGCTCTCTAAAAGTGACAGTCCTCTCGGCACAGTCAATAGTCGCAAAATACCGAGCCAGCCAGTCCATCCCGAGAATCACATCAAAATCCTGCAGCTGTCTCAAGACCAACAGGTCTGCTGGCATAATCCAGGACTCGATCTGCATCGGGCAGGACCAACAACACTCCTCCACGTGCAAAGTGTGATCGGGAATCTGTACCTCTCGTGCACGTGGCAAAAGTCCTACCTCTAACCCATGTAATGATGCAAAAGATCTACTAATGAAAGAATGCGATGCTCCAGTATCAAATAAGGTGCGAGTCCTAATGCCAGAAAGTAAAGTGATACCTGCCACCACATGGTCCGCTGCTGAAGAATCCTCTACCTGTGCAGCATACACTCGCCCACTCTGAGCTGGAGGGCGATAATCTGTGGAATGAGAAGAAGATGGCCTGCTCGCTGGAGCATAAGGCCGCTGAGCCGTCGACCGCTGCTGCGATGATGCTGGGGCAGATGCTGAAGAAGGGGCGGCTGAGGTCGAAAAGGGGCACGCAGCTCGAATGTGCCCTGGCTGTCCACATCCATAGCAACGACCCCACCGCTGGTCGCAGGTGCCGGGAAAATGCGGACCTCCAC
>CM054935.1:27770835-27828335 GCA_029168755.2 Tillandsia fasciculata
ATGCACTAAAGACTGCTGAAAAGAAACTAACACTACTATGCCTCTAAATGCAGTGCCAAAAGATGACTGTATAGATGCAACTAGAAAGCTGACTGCCCAAAGAAAACCCAATCAGGGGCCAGAAAATACTGGCACTGCCTGCTCTGTCATCTCTCACAACTCACCAACTGACCGGCACCCATCACGGTCTAAAAGCCTACTCCGGAGTGGCACTCGAGGGGAGCGACCCACACGAGTAAAGTATCTCTGTATCAATCATCTCTGTAACCAATGTCTCACAATAGCAGGACTGGATCATGACCATGATCAAAGTGGGAATACTCCATCCACTAATGCAACCCCGATCCCCAATCTGATGTGATAATAACACCCGGTCAACCGCCCAAAATCCGCGGCTACCGCTGAACCCATAGACCCCAATCTGATAAGGTAAAAACATCTGGTCAACCGCCTAACATCCGCGGTTGCCACTATGCCCCACAATCCCCTAAGACAATCCCAACTGTCCCAAACTCAATGTCCAGACACCACTATCCAAAATCCCGCTCAGACTCGAGCATCATGCATCGATAGAGAAGAATAACAATAAAACATGTTTTCTCCTAAGTCAAATCCCATAATATAGTGCTGCAGTAGTAAATAGTGGCTTAACTAGATGTCCAATAAGCATGCAAGTGTTCTCCTTTTAAAAGCATTTGAAAGGAACTAAGTTTCATGTGAAGAATGATTTAGAACTATTTTAAAATATTATGGGTTACAATTTGCATGCGGTTCACGATATAGCAATTGTCCAATTTTCTTGTCCCAGATTTATCACATAGAAGCTACTAAATTAATTTAGGGGCAAATGCAATAGGTTCATACATCACAAGTTATCTATCACATGTATAATTGGGGACTCTTTTATTCCTAGTGTGCAAATCAACAACGAGGGATACGCAACCACCCACCTCGAAAAGCGTGTACAATGCACCCAGAAAATACCCGCTGTCCTCTAAACACACCGTCAGCTGCAACAATGTCCTACAGTATCACACAAGTGTACAAGGTGTAAATATCACAATTTCCAAACACACATTTGCTGTTTTAAAATCAGCACGCAAAACGAGGAATTTTCACCTCTGTCCCGAGCTCCTAAAATCCCAGAAAAATCACGGTTGCGTTCCTCGCGAAAAATCACCCAAAATCGACTCTTGAATCACCCCGATCCGATATTCCTACGCGGAGAAATAATTCGTCGAAGTTGCCGCTGTCCAAAATCCAAACAGCAAAAAGGGGTGTCAAATCACCTCGGGAATCGTGCCAAGAAATCGGAATCCGGAGAAACCATCAACACGGAAAACGAAGCCCTACCTCTTAGGAACACACTGGCGAAGAAATCGTCGGAATCGGGCTTCTGTACTGCGCAGGGGACTCCTCGGACTGAAATGCGACGATAACGGGCCGAAATGGGGGAAAACCGAGGCACACTGTAAAATCCGGAACGCCGCTGTCGATCTTCCCGAAAATCTGGGAACGCACCACGAGGTAGAAAAATCTGTGAGGAACAAACTCTCTTCAATGACCTCTCCCTGGTTCTCTCTCCTTTTCTCGGAAAAAGCCCAAGAAGAGAGGGGGGTGGAGGCCTATTTATAGGCCCAAAGAAACAATTGGGAAAATACCCAATGTGTCCCGATTTCGGGCGTGAACAGTGCCCAGGCCCACTTTCGGGCGCGCACAGTGCGGCCCGGCCCAAGGATTTCGGGCGCGCACAGTGCGGCCCGGCCCAATCCAGCCGCACACCGGATCCGGCCGCACGCAACCGCGTCCGACCCGGTCCAGGGCCGCCACGTGTCCGCCAAACAGGCGGCAGCCGTGCGGGCCCAACGGGAGACGCCACGCGTCCCCCGTGATTGGCGGCGGGGTGGGCGCGCTCGCCAATCGCGTGGCGACACGCGTCCCCCCCCCGACCCGGCTGTCGGCGACCGCGTGCGCCCACGTGGGCCCATGTGCGGCGGCCTCCCACGCGCGGCTCGCGTGCTCCACGCGCACATGAGCCGGCCAATACGGGGCTGCCACGTGGCGCGCCCCGGTCCACCGTGCACCGCGCACGCGCCGCACCTGCCCGGCCTGCCCGTGCTGCCCGCGCCTGCCCCCACGCGCCGAGCGCACAACGCCGGACCACTAGGGAGCCGACACGTGGCCCGCCGGTCCACCGTGCACCGGCGGCCAATTCCGTGGACCGGGAGTGGCGCGCCGGCCCAATGAGGGTCTGCCACGTGTCCCCGGCCGGTCCACAGCTCCCCCCATGCACCATTTTGCGCAGAAAACTTCCGGGGGTCCGTTTTTGGGCATCCGGACTCCAAATTAAATAAGTAAATAGCCGTTTTCAAGCGTTTTTCCGCGCTGAATCCAAATACGGCCTCCGTTTAGCCTGATTCCCTTCCTAAAATTCGGCAAAGTCAGCCGAAGGTCAGGCTTGCTTCCAAATCCACCCTAAGTCCAAACAACACATCACTTTGACATGTTGGGGCCCAACACCAACACTAGGTGTTCACACCCCGAAATAGGGAAAAAAACACAGGGGAAAAACTGGGACACTACATCCTCCCCCACTAACAAAAGTTTCGTCCTCGAAACTAAAATCATACCTCAATCCAGAGCCTCGAACAAGTAGGGGTAGGCGTCCATCATCTCCGACTCTGGCTCCCACGTCGCCTCGCGCTCCTCATGATTGCTCCAGAGGATCTTCACATAGGGGATGGTCCGATTGCGCAATTCTTTCACCTCCCGATCAAGAATCCGCACTGGGCGCTCCTCATATCTCAAATCCTCGCTGATCTCGAGGGGTGCAAAGTCGATGACGTGCGACGGGTCGAAGACGTACCTCCTCAGTGTGGAAACATGGAAAACATCGTGGACACCAGCCAGTCTCGGGGGAAGTGCAAGTCGATAAGCAACAGGCCCGATACGCTCCAACACCTCGAATGGTCCAATGTATCGGGGGCTGAGTTTCCCGCGAATGCCGAACCTCCTGATCCCCTTAGACGGCGAGACTTTCAGAAATACATGATCTCCAACCTGAAACTCTAAGTCTCGTCGCCGAACATCAGCATAACTCCTCTGTCGGCTCTGAGCGGTCTGAAGATGCTGTCGAATCACCCGGACCTTCTCCTCTGCCTCTAGCAGTATATCTGGCCCCAAGGTCCGTCTCTCGCCTACGTCACTCCAATAAAGTGGTGATCGGCACTTGCGTCCATACAACGCTTCAAACGGAGCCATCTGTATGCTCGCTTGAAAGCTGTTGTTGTACGCAAACTCAACCAAGGATAAGTGCCGAATCCAACCTCCGCCGAAATCCAAGACGCAAGCCCTCAGCATGTCCTCCAAGATCTGTATGGTCCGCTCTGACTGCCCATCAGTCTGAGGATGAAAAGCTGTACTGAATCTGAGCTGAGTCCCCATCGCAGTCTGCAAACTCCCCCAAAAACGCGAGGCAAACCTCGGATCCCTATCTGACACAATGGAGGCGGGTACCCCATGCAGTCTCACAATCTCATCAAGGTATAGCTGGGCTAGTCGATCGAGTGGCCAAGTAGTCTGCATAGGCAAAAAGTGCGCTGACTTAGTAAGTCGATCCACCACTACCCAGATAGCATCTGCTCCGCCCTGTGCCCTCGGCAATCCGACCACGAAGTCCATGGTAATGTGGTCCCATTTCCACTCAGGGATGGAAGACTTTGTAACTTGCCAGCTGGCACCCGATGCTCAGCTTTTACTTGCTGACAAGTCAAACACTGGGCCACAAATCTCCCGACATCCCTCTTCATGCCATTCCACCAAAAATGTGCCTTGAGGTCCTTATACATCTTAGTCCCCCCAGGATGAAGGGTATAAGGTGTATAATGGGCCTCTCTCAATATCAGCTCTCTGATCTCAGCATCCACTGGCACACATGCTCGGTCCCTGTACCTCAGTACTCCCGCAGCATCCACAGTAAAGTCCCCTGACTGATCACTCGGAAGCTGATCTCGAATCCTGGTCAAGTGGGGGTCCTCACTCTGTTTCTCCCTGATCCTGTCCAGCAGAGTGGGCTGCACGACTAATGACGTCAGTCTAGCAGAGACCCCAGGGGACACAACCTCTATCTCGAGCCGTCTCATCTCCTCCAATAGGGGCGCCTGGTCTGTGATCAACATAGACAAACTCTGTACTGCCTTCGGCTCAATGCATCAGCGACCACGTTAGCCTTGCCTGGGTGGTAAAGGATATCCACATCATAATCCTTTAGTAGCTCTAACCACCTGCGCTGCCTCAAATTAAGCTCCTTCTGTGTGAACAGATACTTTAAGCTCTTGTGGTCGGTGTAGATCTCACAATGCTCCCCGTACAGGTAATGGCGCCAAAGCTTCAGTGCAAACACCACGGCAGCGAGCTCTAAGTCGTGGGTAGGGTAATTCTTCTCGTAATCCTTGAGCTGTCTCGATGCATAAGCAATTACCCTCCCATCCTGCATCAACACGCAACCGAGTCCACTGTGTGATGCGTCACTATAGATCACATATCCTTTCCCCATAACAGGGAGGGAAAGGATAGGAGCAGTCATCAGTCTGTCCTTCAGCTCCTCGAAGCTCTTCTGGCAGTCCTCACTCCAAATAAACTTAACCCCTTTACGCGTCAACCGAGTGAGGGGTGTAGAAAGCTTCGCAAAGCCTTCCACAAACCGACGATAATAACCAGCTAATCCCATGAAGCTGCGCACCTCTGATACAGTCGTCGGTCGGGGCCAATCACGAACTGCCTCAATCTTCGCCGGGTCTACAGCTACACCGGCGGCGGAAATCACATGGCCCAAGAAAGCTACCTCCCGAAGCCAAAACTCGCACTTCACCAGCTTGGCATACAACTTCTTCTCCCGCAGAAGTTGTAGCACAGTCCTCAAGTGCTCCTCATGCTCGGCCTCGCTCCGGGAGTAAACCAGGATATCATCTATGAACACCACCACAAATCGATCCAGGAATGGCCGAAATATCCTGTTCATCAAGTCCATAAAGGCGGCAGGGGCATTAGTCAATCCAAATGGCATAACTGTAAACTCATAATGCCCGTACCGTGATCTGAAAGCAGTCTTAGGAATATCCTCGGCCTTCACCTTTAATTGGTGGTAACCAGACTGTAGATCAATCTTGGAAAAGACACAAGACCCTTGCAGCTGATCAAAGAGATCGTCGATGCGCGGCAGAGGGTACTTGTTCTTAATGGTCACTTTATTCAGCTCCCTATAGTCCACACACAGTCTAAGTGACCCATCCTTCTTCTTCACGAATAGCACCGGTGCTCCCCAGGGCGACACACTGGGTCTAATGAAACCCTTATCCATCAAGTCTTGCAACTGTGCTTTAAGCTCTCTCAGCTCAGCCGGTGCCATCCGGTAAGGAGCCTTAGAGATTGGCGCAGTTCCTGGAACTACGTCAATCACAAACTCGATCTCTCTGTCGGGCGGCATACAAGTCAGCTCAGGTGGAAACACATCCGGGAACTCGCGGACGATAGGGATATCCCCGAGTCTCGGTGCCGCCGTAGGCCCCTCAACAACACTAGCCAAGAAGGCTACACATCCTCGGTGAATCATCCGCCTCGCTCGGGAAGTCGAAACCATAGAGGCAAAGAAAGCACTCTGACATCCCCGGTACACCAACACCTCCTGGTCTGGCTCTCTAAAAGTGACAGTCCTCTCGGCACAGTCAATAGTCGCAAAATACCGAGCCAGCCAGTCCATCCCGAGGATCACATCAAAATCCTGCAGCTGTCTCAAGACCAACAGGTCTGCTGGCATAATCCAGGACTCGATCTGCATCGGGCAGGACCAACAACACTCCTCCACGAGCAAAGTGTGATCGGGAATCTGTACCTCTCGTGCACGTGGCAAAGGTCCTACCTCTAACCCATGTAATGATGCAAAAGATCTACTAATGAAAGAATGCGATGCTCCAGTATCAAATAAGGTGCGAGTCCTAATGCCAGAAAGTAAAATGATACCTGCTACCACATGGTCCGCTGCTGAAGAATCCTCTACCTGTGCAGCATACACCCGCCCACTCTGAGCTGGAGGGCGATAGTCGGTGGAATGAGAAGAAGATGGCCTGCTCGCTGGAGCATAAGGCCGCTGAGCCGTCGACCGCTGCTGCGATGATACAGGGGTAGATGCTGAAGAAGGGGCGGCTGAGGTCGAAAAGGGGCACGCAGCTCGAATGTGCCCTGGCTGTCCACATCCATAGCAACGACCCCACCGCTGGTCGCAGGTGCCGGGGAAATGCGGACCTCCACAGAAAATACAACTGCTGGGAGCCCGTGTCTGTCGGGACTGCTGCTGCTGAGACTGTCGCTGTCGCTGTGGCTGCCGCTGAGATCCGCGCTGCGACGACTGCGATTCTGCTGCTGCTGCTGCTGCTGCTGGGCCTCTGGGATCCACCAGGCCCTCGCCGCTCCGAACGCCCACGGCCCTGAAACTGAGGCGGTGGCGGTCGGGGCGGCCTCCAAGTACTGGCCTGTCCCCCCTCATCCAGGGCTGGTCGCTTCCTGTCGGAACTCTGCGCGACTGCGGCCCTCCGTCTGGCCATCTCCTGATCACCTCTCTCCACCCACTGTGCATGCTCTGCGGCTGCCTCCAGGGTCTGAAATCTCTGAGCATGCACAAGTGGGTAAATCTCTGGACGAAGGCCTCCCTCGAACAACTCAACCTGGTGCGGACCGTCACGAGCGACATAGGGCACACAGTTCAGCAACTCCCTGAACTCCTGGAAATAGGCATGGGCCGGTCGATCGCCCTGCTGCAGATTCTTCAAATCGTCCTCCAACTTCTTCTTCACACTGGTAGAAAAATAGGTGTCCAACACCATCCGTTTGAACTCCTCCCAAGGTAACTGCCGAGTGATCCGGAACTCCAGTGGCTCAACTCGCTGCCACCAAAAATCAGCATCTCCGTCCAAACAGTGCACCGCCATGTGCACTCGATACTTCGGGTCGATGAAGAAGTCCCGAAAAAGCTTCTCCATCCAGAAAGCCATATCCCAACCGCCCGGGGCTGAGCATCCCGCCCTGAGAATCTAGGTGGTCCCCGCTTAACAAACTGGGAGAGTTTGTCAGCAAAATCCTGCTCCTCCTCCGCAGTCAAAGGCTGAATAGCTCCAGGAGCCCCGCTACTCGATGATGGCGCTGACGGCACAAAAGGTGCAACAGGAGGCACGAAGGCCTCAGGAACAGCTGGGGGTGGTGCCTCTCTCTGAGCAAGCAGCTGATCGATCCTCTGCTGCTGCTGACGATGGCTCTCTGCCAATTGGGCCACCATGGCCCGCAGCTCACCAATCTCAATGGATCCCGCCTGCTCCTGCTCAACAGGGGGTGTAGGGGCACCCAGAGCGGGAATCCGACGTCGGGGAGGCATCCTGCCACAAGAAAACATGAATCAGTAACATAACCCCACACGACCCAATCTAGCGAAAGTCAAAGACATCCCCCAATTTCTGCGACTTTATGTTGTCTGCAGCCAACATAACGGTCCACCAGAAATGGGTATGTCGATCCCTCTTCACTCACTGGAAGAGTCCAATAAATAAATCAACGACTTTCGCAAAGTGTCACGTCTCTCACGCCCTATCATCCTAGGGTCTGCCAAAAGCCTAGGGTTTCCTAAGTCCCAACTGACCTATCCCTAAGCTCTGATACCAACTTAATCTGTCACGCCCCGGGGGTAACCAGAACCCGGGCCCACCAACAGATCCGCCGTGTACACAGAATTTTCCATGTACACGAAGCGCTGGTAACCTGCTCAGATAGATAATATACAATAGAAGAGCATAACAGAGCTGAACTAATAGAACTAACAGTAATCTCAGACTGAAATAAACTGTAAACTGAAATAAAAGTACAATATACTCCCAGCTCACCATAAATAATACAACCAGCTGGCCACAGCCAGACCCAAAAGTAAACTACAATGTCTGAGATACAAAAGGGGAGTACAGTAATAGTCTAGCTAAACTCTCGCTCGGGGTAGACGATCTAGCTAGTCGGCGATCCTCTTACCTCGATCTGCCGCTGAAGGCCCAGCAGCTCCCACAGTCGACTCTGCAAAACAAAGGGGAAGAAAGAACAAGAAACAACAATGGGGGTGAGAACTACTAGATAAACCAGTAGCCTCCCCTAGTGGGTAAAACCTCTGATGCTGACGCACCCACTAGGAATAAAGAGGCAAAAAGGAAAGAACAGTGGTATGCAATAAAGACTGCTGAAAAGAAACTACCACTACTATGCCTCTAAATGCAGTGCCAAAAGATGACTGTATAGATGCAACTATAAAGCTGACTGCCCAAAGAAAACCCAATCAGTGGGCCAGGAAATACTGGCACTGCCTGCTCTGTCATCTCTCACAACTCACCAACTGACCGGCACCCATCACGGTCTAAAAGCCTACTCCGGAGTGGCACTCGAGGGGAGCGACCCACACGAGTAAAATATCTCTGTATCAATCATCTCTGTAACCGATGTCTCATAATAGCAGGACTGGATCATGACCATGATCAAAGTGGGAATACTCCATCCACTAATGCAACCCCGATCCCCAATCTGGTGTGATAATAACACCCGGTCAACCGCCCAAAATCCGCGGCTACCGCTGAACCCATAGACCCCAATCTGATAAGGTAAAAACATCTGGTCAACCGCCTATCATCCGCGGTTGCCACTAGACCCCACAATCCCCTAAGACAATCCCAACTGTCTCAAACTCAATGTCCAGACACCACTATCCAAAATCCCGCTCAGACTCGAGCAACATGTATCGCTAGAGAAGAATAACAATAACACATGTTTTCTCCTAAGTCAAGTCCCATAATATAGTGCTGCAGTAAGATAGTGGCTTAACTAGATGTCCAATGAGCATGCAAGTGTTCTCTTTTTAAAGCATTTGAAAGGAACTAAGTTTCATGTGAAGAATGATTTTAGAACTATTTTAAAAATATTAATGGGTTACCAATTTGCATGCGGTTCACGATATAGCAACTGTCCGATTTTCTTGTCCCAGATATATCACATAGAAGCTACTAAATTAATTTAGGGGCCAAATGCAATAGGTTCATACATCACAAGTTATTTATCACATGTATAATTGGGGACTCTTTTATTCCTAGTGTGCAAATCAACAAAGAGGGATACGCAACCACCCACCTCGAAAAGCGTGTATAATGCACCCAGAAAATACCCGCTGTCCTCTAAACACACCGTCAGCTGCAACAATGTCCTACAGTATCACACAAGTGTACAAGGTGTAAGTATCACAATTTCCAAACACACATTTGCTGTTTTAAAATCAGCACGCAAAACGAGGAATTTTCACCTCTGTCCCGAGCTCCTAAAATCCCAGAAAAATCACGGTTGCGTTCCTCGCGAAAAATCACCCAAAATCGACTCTTGAATCACCCGATCCGATATTCCTACGCGGAGAAATAATTCGACGAAGTTGCCGCTGTCCAAAAATCCAAACAGCAAAAAGGGGTGTCAAATCACCTCGGGAATCGTGCCAAGAAATCGGAATCCGGAGAAACCATCAACACGGAAAACGAAGCCCTACCTCTTAGGAACACACTGGCGAAGAAATCGTCGGAATCGGGCTTCTGTACTGCGCAGGGGACTCCTCGGACTGAAATGCGACGATAACGGGCCGAAATGGGGGAAAACCGAGGCACACTGTAAAATCCGGAACGCCGCTGTCGATCTTCCCGAAAATCTGGGAACGCACCACGAGGTAGAAAAATCTGTGAGGAACAAACTCTCTTCAATGACCTCTCCCTGGTTCTCTCTCTTTTCTCGGAAAAAGCCCAAGAAGAGAGGGGGGTGGAGGCCTATTTATAGGCCCAAAGAAAACAATTGGGAAAATACCCAATGTGTCCCGATTTTCGGGCGTGAACAGTGCCCAGGCCCACTTTCGGGCGCGCACAGTGCGGCCCGGCCCAAGAATTTCCGGGCGGCACAGTGCGGCCCGGCCCAATCCAGCCCGCACACCGGATCCGGCCGCACGCAACCGCCGTCCGACCCGGTCCAGGGCCCGCCACGTGTCCGCCAACCAGGCGGCAGCCGTGCGGGCCCAACGGGGAGACGCCACGCGTCCCCTGTGATTGGCGGCGGGGTGGGCGCGCTCGCCAATCGCGTGGCGACACGCGTCCCCCCCCCCCGACCCGGCTGGCGGCGACCGCGTGCGCCCACGTGGGCCCATGTGCGGCGGCCTCCCACGCGCGGCTCCGCGTGCTCCACGCGCACATGAGCCGGCCAATACGGGGCTGCCACATGGCGCGCCCCGGTCCACCGTGCACCGCGCACGCGCCGCACCTGCCCGGCCTGCCCGTGCTGCCCGCGCCTGCCCCCACGCGCCGAGCGCACAACGCCGGACCACTAGGGAGCCGACACGTGGCCCGCCGGTCCACCGTGCACCGGCGGCCCAATTTCGTGGACCGGGAGTGGCGCGCCGGCCCAATGAGGGTCTGCCACGTGTCCCCGGCCGGTCCACAGCTCCCCCATGCCCCATTTTGCGCAGAAAAACTTCCGGGGGTCCGTTTTTGGGCATCCGGACTCCAAATTAAATAAGTAAATAGCCGTTTTCAAGCATTTTTCCGCGCTGAATCCAAATACGGCCTCCGCTTAGCCTGATTCCCTTCCTAAAATTCGGCAAAGTCAGCCGAAGGTCAGGCTTGCTTCCAAATCCACCCTAAGTCCAAACAACACATCACTTTGACATGTTGGGGCCCAACACCAACACTAGGTGTTCCACACCCCGAAATAGGGAAAAAAAACACAGGGGAAAAACTGGGACACTACACTTATCTTCCAAAGTCAGAGTAGAGCCTTCCATATATACGATGTATCCTTTCTCCATTAATTGTCCAATACTTAGTATATTGCTCTTCAATTCTGGCACATAATATACGTTTGAGATGAATTCTTCTTCACCAGTCTTTGATTTGAACAAGATTTTTTCTTTTCCTTTAACAGATACTTTTGATGAATCACCAAATTTCACGTTGCCGTCAACAGTCTCGTCTAGTTCAACAAATAGTTCCTTCCTTCCACACATATGATTTGAAGCACCGGAATCTAGAAACCATACATATTGTGGATCTTTAACTTCATCTTGGCAAGCAAGTAGTAGTGAAGTTTCTGCAACTTCATCTTCAACTGTACGATCGATGTAATTGTTCACACCTTCAGTATTTTTATACCAGCAATCTTTACTATAGTGGCCAAACTTTTTACAATTGTAACATTGAATGTTCGATCTCGTACCACTGAACGAACCTAGACGATTGTTATTGAGTCTATCTCTTTTAGGACCATATCCACGTCGTGTATCACGACTAGCATTGTAGCTTTTCTGTCGATCATTGTTATATTTTTTCATATTCTTATATTTATTATAATTATTTTCTCCACGATTTTTGCCATTTCTACTATCTAGTTTCAACTTTGACTTGAGAGCCTGATCAGTCGACTCGGCTTCAGACACTTTTTGTAGTCTTTGCTCATGTACTTGGAGAGATTCAGTTAATTGGTCAATAGAAAGAGTACTTATATCTTTTGACTCTTCTATCGCAACTACAATATGCTCAAATTTTGATGTGAGAGAACGAAGTACCTTTTCAACAACTCGTACATCTTCGAGTTCCTCCCCATTTCGCTTCATTTGGTTGGCAATTACCAAAATGCGAGAAACATAGTCCGCAGCACATTCGGATTCTTTCATGCGGATTGCTTCGAATTCCGCTCGAAGTTTCTGTAGACAAATCCTTTTCACTTTGTCATCTCCTTTAAAGACTGTTGCAAGAATATCCCATGCCGCTTTGCTCGAAGTTGCTTCGAAAATTTTCTCGAACGTTGATTCCTCTACTGCTTGGTACAGGTAAAAGAGAGCCTTTTTGTCTCTCTTTCTTGTATCCTTCAGCTCGTTTCGTCGAGCTGCAGTTAACGCGGCTTCTTCTTGCTCTGTTTGTTCTTGATACCCATTTCTAACTAAATCCCAAAGGTCTTGAGAACCAAGAAGTGCTTTCATTTGAATGCACCAATTCTCGTAATTATCTTTCAATAATTTTGGGATTTGGGTTTGGAGAAGTTGATTAGCCATTTTTGATAGAGTTTCTTTCTAGAAACTTTAACCTGGCTCCGATACCAATTGTTGGAAGGCTTGGACTATCTTAAAGAACTATATAAAATATTCTAAATAAGAAAGACAATTTTATTTAATAGAACTTGCTACAAATACCATACAACTGGATACCATACATCACAACACATGTCCTCTATATATAGAACATGAAATAATGCAACTTTTCACGAAAAGAACTAGCATCCTTTTACGAACAAACACACATCTAAACAAAAGGACGCAACCCTATTCTAAGAGACACAACCCTATACGAAGAGATACAACCTTATACGAAAAGATACAACCCTATACGAATGTAAACAAACTTATAAACTAACACTTCTCTGGAAGACCAGAGCTAAACAACATTGGTTAAAAGAAAGAGATGGGAACACCAAGTACTTTCACGCGATGGCTAATGGGAGGAAACGTGCTAAGCATATCGAGATTATCGAGGACGAAGGGAGACGGTTCGTAAGGTCGAACGAGAAGAGCGATTACTTCTACAATAAATTCAAAGAAAGATTTGCTTTCGAGGGCTCGGAATCCGTGTCGATAGGAGACTGGAGCGAAATTTTTAGCGACTGAACCTTCTTAGACTCCGAGGATCTTACAACTCCCTTTATGATCGAGGAGATAAGATCGGCGACTTTCCAATTAGGAGGAGAAAAAGCCTCTGGACCGGACGGATTCAATCTACTTTTCTTCCAGAAGTTTTTGGAGGTAATTAAAGCGGATCTCTACAATATCTTTGTAGATCTATTCGAAGGCAGCTTGAATATCGGACCTATAGACTACTCTCATATTTGCCTTATCCCAAAAAAAGAAGGTGCTAAAACAGCTAATGACTTCCGGCCGATATGTCTTATTAACAGCGTGCAAAAGATCATTTCAAAGGTTCTAGCTAACAGATTAGAAAGGAAGATGCACAAGATCATCTCACCCTCGCAAACGGCTTTCTTAAAGGGTCGATTAATTCTAGACTTGTTTGTCACTGCTAGTGAGCTCATTAGTTGGGGGTCTAAAGCTAGTACGGAAGCGATTGGCATAAAAGAAGACTTCAAAAAGGCTTTTAATAGAGTTAGCTGGCAATTCCTCAGAAATATTTTAAAGTGGTTAGGAGCTAATCAGAAATGGTACGGGTGGATTGATCAGTGTATCTCTAACGCTAAGGTCGCAATTTTGATTAATGGAGCACCCACGAAATGGATAAAACTCAAGAGAGGCCTACGACAAGGAGACCCACTATCCCCATTTCTCTATTTCCTAGTGGCAGAAGGTTTGGCTAGGATGCTGGAGAGAGCGATCAGTAATTCGCTTATTACTGGGGTAGGGCCGACGAACGACGCTAAGATCGCAATTATTCAATATGCTGACGACACTATTTTCTTCTGTGAAGCAAAAGAGAGACAGGTTCAAAATCTTAGATTCGTGTGGCAATTATTTGAATGGGCATCTGGCCTAAAAATTAACAGGAGCAAGTCGGAACTGTTTTATTTAGAGACCAGATCCAACTGGGGAGAGAGGCTCGCGGAAATCTTAGATTGCAAAGTCGGATTGTTCCCGATAAGGTACCTTAGGCTACCACTTACGAGAGGTCGCACACGGAAGGAGGATTGGTGGAGCATCATAAGTAAGATCAAGAAAAGAATTGAAGGTTGGCATGCCAAATTACTCTCCCAAAGAGGGAGACTGACTCTTGTCAACTCGGTTCTTTCTAATCTGCCACTTTACTTCTTTTCTATCTTCAGAGCTCCTAAATGGGTATTACGTCGGGTCGATTCTCTGAGGTGGGCTTTCTTTTGGAAAGGCGAGGCCCGCATTTTGGGTGGGCACTGTTTGGTGAATTGACAAGCAGTTTGCAGGGAGAGAAAAGACGGAGGATTAGGTATCCTAAACCTAGATAATTTTAACACCGCGCTATTGGCAAAATGGTGGTGGAGATTCTTCTCTAGCAAGCTAATTATTTGGGTTCCTCTTATCGAAGGAATCTATTACACCCGTAGGAGACCGCTTAAAGAAGGGGCTTCGTTCAAACCCTTATCCCAGTGGTGACGGAGTGTCTTAGGGACCAGAGAAGCATTTAAGTGCGGTATCAACTTTTCGGTTGGAGATGGTAACAGGACGAGTTTCTGGTCGGACAATTGGTTAGGCTGCATGGCCCTAAGTACCTAGTTCTTTTGTGTTTTCAAGGATGTACAGAGCAAATTATGCCGGGTGAAGGATTGTTACGGGGCTAACGGGTGGAGATGGAGAAAAATCCTTGCAGGATTTACAGCGAACTCTATATGCGAGAACGAGATGATAAGGAACTTAAAAGTATTGCTCGAAGACACGCATCTATCTAACAGAAGGGATACAGTTAACTGGAGGTGGACACCATCGGAAATTGATGTACTCGGTTAAATCGATGTATAGATTTCTGCAGGATAGTGGCATTCACGACAGACGCTTCGTTCACTTGTGGAAATCCGAAATACCGCTGAAGGTCAAAATTTTTGTTTGGCTAGTCCTAAAGCGACGAGTTCTTACAACCGACAATTTACTAAAGAGAGGATGGAACGGTGATGCTACTTGCGTGCTTTGTGGGAGTGCAACCGAGACGGTAGATCATCTTTTTGTTTCTTGTGATTTCACCAAAAGTCTTCTGGAGGGCTAACTTGCAGATAAGACGGTAGTGCGCTCTCAACCAGTGGTGGATAAATTGTGGGGAATTAGTAATAGCAAAGAAGGAACTTATGGTAGTAGGGAACTAGTTACATTAGCCACAAAGTGGTGGACCATCTGGCTAGAGCGCAACCAAAGACGTTTTGAATTCAAGAGACTGGAGTTGGGAAAATTTTTAGCGCGCATCAGATCAACTCATTCGGATTGGATCTCTTTCTGCGCAGGTTAATTTTTCTGTATACTTTTTTTTTTTCGTTATTCGAGATCTAGTTGCCTCTTTCCTGTAGCCGAGTTCATTTTCTCTATGAATAAAGCAGCAGCATGCTGCCTTTTTTCAAAAAAAAAAAAAAAAAAAAACTCTAAAAAAACAAAAAACTTATATATCTTCCTAATAATTATTTAATAAAAAAAAAATCCTACATAGGAGTAATCCCTCACACCCTATATATATAAAAGGGGCAATTGCCTATATACCCCTATTAAGTTCCCAACTTTTATATTTACCCCTCAAAAAATTTGCTCTCTAATATACCCTTCTAAAAATCCAAATTCTTTCAAATATACCCTCAAAATAGGGGTATATCAGAAAAAAGGTGGAACGTATGAGCGGTATATTAGAAAGAAAAAAATAAAAAGGGTAAATCAGATATTTCATCATATTTCAGGGATACACAGGCAATTATCCCTATATAAAAATATTAAAATTTTATAAATATACAATTAAGCAAATTAATTATAATTACAAAACTATATACTCCATTCAACTAAACATGTTACTTTATGTTCTACTGTATATATTTTTAGTTTTTACTATATTTTAAATTATATTGGATCAAAAGATAGGAAGCGTGACATACAAGGATTTCTCCATAAATTCGGCCGGCAACGACCCCGTGATTGGTGCGAGCTAAATCACAGTCGCCCACAAATAGTTTGCTCCAGGTCTTAAGTGGTGTTGTCAGTGACATTGTAGAGTAATTAATAATTCACAGTGCGGAGCCGCGCTTGTCCGAGGCCGTACGATGCCAGATCTGCCTCGATTCGACGGCCCAAATTGACTGGATCCGTACCCAAACGGGCTCAATTCTATAGTAGGAGGCCACAAGTAACGTTATGATACCCAAATGATTAAAATATGCTTCTATCTATAGCCGTCCAATCCCCTCTTACTACTATATATCTTTACCTGGAAAATGAATTTACTATTAATTAATAAACAAGCACTATTCTCAAATATATATATATATATATATATATATATATATATATATATATATATATATATATATATATATAATTTTTATTTTTATTTTTAAAATTATAATATTTAATCGGTCATTCACTAAGTTTTAAAAAATTACTATCATTTTAATCGTATATCTTTTAATCTAAAAATTAAAAAATTTGAGAATTAATACTATAATAGTTTAATTCTATGCATATTAATAAAATTATCAGAAGATTACTTTACTTAATAATTAATATTACGTTTCATATGTTACAAAAAAATATTCTCAAAAATAATATATATATTATCAACTATTCTTAGTGCAAGTTGCAAAAGGTTTAGTAGTTGATATTCGGGTAAAAATTTAGTTGCTTTATATTTCCAGCTAAATTTATTTTAAAAATAAACAAAGCAGGTAGATAACATACTACCATTCTTTAAAAAAATATATATACTTTTAAAATAAAAAATATAATAAAAATATTTTATTTATTGCTGTACTTAATATTACATTCTATCTATCACAATAAAACGATTGTAATTTATTTGTTACGATCTCACGATATCATTGAAAAATACAAAAGTGATTTTATTTAATAATATTTGATAAATTTCAATACCAAACTGACTCTAAGTATTATTTACTATCGGAGTTAAGATTCTAAATACAAGCATGGATTATCTAAACTTACTCTACCTTATCAGTCTTTGATCGCTTACTAATATAATTTGCGTCCGGTTAGTTCTAATAATTTTTATCACTTTAGGCTCGTTTGGTTCGGATATAAATTTTTTTATATCTGAAATAGTTTGCTATTTCAGAATAATTAAGTGTAAAAATTAAATTATGTTTGGCTCATAAGTTGATATTCTTTGGAATAAAAAAAAAAATTATGTTTGGTTAAAATTATAAAATAGTAGAGAATAGTAAAAAAAATAATAGATTTTTTATCAAAATGCTAAATTACGTTTGGTTCAGAAGTTGGTATTATCTGGAATATAAAAAATTGTGTTTGGTTAAAATTATGAAATAGTAGAGAACAGTAAAAAAAAAAAAATAGATTTTTTATCAAAATACCAATTTTGCCCTTACCTTATATATATATATAAATTAATTTTAATTATTATAAATTAATTAAAATGACAATTTAATTGTAAATAATAAATTATATCTCACCTAAACAAAATAATTTTTTATATTTTATAATATATTTTAGAAAATAATAATTAGTAAACAAAATATTTTTTTTATATTTTATAGTATATTTTAAAAATAATTACATAACCGGCCTCATGTTCATATAGTCTCAGATTGGAAGGTAAATTAATCTTCAAAAAAAAAAAAAAAAAAAAAAAAAAAAATCATTCCCTGTCCCTGAGATATAAACCTTATTCCATAGAGGATTGGAATATTTTTTAACGATTTATTTCAAAATAATTCGTTAAGCAAAAATTATTTTAAAATTTTATTTCTAATTATTTTTTATTTCGTTTGTCAAAAATAGTAGGGATAAAAAAATTTATTCTTTCTTTATCATGCAACCAAGACCTTAATTTGAAAAGTTAATATTTATCATATAGTGGGGGTGATTTAAGGAAAATAATGAATATAAAAAATAGATGATTGGACGTTACAAGGCAGATGCGGTGTACATAGTTTTGTAATTGCAGAAAAAGCGAGGAAAATAAAATTTATGAACGCACGCAATTAAAGCATTTTCCTTAAAGCAAACGTGCGAGGTACAGCGGGCTACAAAACGTCTTCGTTACCTTTTGAAGTGTACGGATCGTTGATATAAATTTCAAAATAGCAAATTAGAAATTCCGTAATCTTTGTACCGTCATTGTGGTCGCTAACCCTCTCCATTGTGAGAGCATTTCAAAGTTGATTATGCAATGTTATATATACATCCATTTTGAAAGTATTTTAAGTTGTTGGTATCCTCAATCACCCTTTCAGAGATGTACAGTAATAACAAAAGAGGAAGAGGTTGGGAATTAGAGCTTCGATAAAGTCATTCACATGTAGAATTGATCAAAGTTTTAAAAAGAAGAAGAAAACAACCAACATAAAGCATAAAAAATGCCAAATACATCCATAATTTCAAATATTTTAACATATCCCATGCCTAGGTAAAATAGAACTCACCATAATGCTTGACAAAATTGAACGACTCCTAACATTTTCTATAGAAATAGTCGTTCGACAAATTAACTCTATTTCTATCGTCGCAGAGCTTAACCATCGCTTGCCATATATCAATTAATAAGCAAAAGAAAGCAATGTTTGAACATCAGAGCTCAAAGAATAAAGAGTATCAGATGGCGAAGCTCTGTTAGAACTATAATTTTATATAAGTAGCCTCCTAAAGGGGACTAAAAGGAACACATTCGGACCAGGCAAATCAACATTCACCCCATGCCTTTTGATCTCTGGCAGTATACCCATACATGAAGAGACCATTTAATACGGAGAAGCCGGTGGGCTTGACGGCCGAGGGCGGCCCCTGCTGTATTTGGGAGGGTTAGTTCTAGCGACATCAACAACTATCATCCAACCGTTAATTATCTGCAAAAAAAAAGAGTAATTTGTTAGTCATACTCTCAAGAGATTTTCGTTAGCCATCGTGTATGTTCGGCCTAGCTTGTCTACTGGAAAATACACAAGTAGAGCAATCGGCAAATAAGCATTTTAGAACTTTTGCCGTAGTAGGAAGCTAAAATAAACTTCTGAGCATCATGAATAGATGTTTCAGTTTAAAGCTTTTTGCTCCTACCAGTGCAAAGATATTGCAGGTGAAGCGTTTGGACTAAATTGTTCTAGTGTTTCTTCGAACGGGAACATGTGCAAATGCTCCAGATAGGCAAAACAGAACCGTCGAACAAAAATCATGCTCTTAGTTACCTTCCCATTCATCTCTCTCAAAGCAGCACCTGCCGCTTCTTCCGTCGTGTACTCTATGAAGGCATAACCCTTCGACCTTTTCGATATCTTGTCCATTATTATTTTGACTGTTCCAAAGACATTAAAAGATATGCCAGATGACCACCCATTGTTCAGTTAAAGAATTAACAATTAATTGACTAGGCAAAGGATACAGTAACCTTCAATGAGTTCACCAAATCCTTCAAAAGCAGCACGCAAAGTCTTCTCAGATGTATAGAATGAAAGTCCTGCCCAAAAATGTTTTACAGAGATGTAGAAATGTATCAGAAATTTTACTTCTCATGAAACTCAAAAAGCTTTTAACACAAAATTAGGTGTACAAAAGCCAAGAGTAAGAGCTTTTTGGAGGGGGACCGCATTACTTTCCAAATACACAAGCAATTAGCCTTAAATTTAGAGACTGGACTATAAGATGGACATCATGGGAATAAAATCCTATCATATGATGCATCTACCTCACCAACCAGGTTTCCTGTTTAATCCAAATTGACAATTTTTTACGTAATGAACCCCCCATTTAAGAAATCTATGTTGAAAGAAGGCCCTGCAGGGCCATGCAGGTTTTAAGGATTAAGGGATATCCATCTTGACAAGAAATTATTTATATGTTATGTTCCTGACACACAAATTAATTGATAAGGAATGGGATGCATATTCATTAATAGTCAAGAGTATGATATATATTTATTCATCTATATACCTATCTAAAACTTCTTATGAAACAAAAAATCATTACTGCATCTAATATCGACTTGTTAGGGCAATTAGGTCAACTCTTGCACTAATATCCAAATCAACTGAAGCCTTGCTGCCTTACATAGGTATACTACAATAGAGACCTTTTGTTATCTTTATGACCAACCTAAAAAGCAGAATGATATTTAATGGTATTTAGGAGCAGTTTTAAATGTCCCTTGGCCCTCTAATACTCACACATCTGCTCGAGCAACAAAAAGAAAAAAAAAAAAATCAATGTATCCCACTTCCATGACCTCTTTATTTCAGCCAATGAAATTAAAAAAGGCCTCTCTAGCAGGACCTGGCAACCAAGCAGTCAAGTGCCTGCCACTTACATCTGTTGATTATTAGGCTATTCCTTCATACACCGGGCACATTCTTATCATCGTATTTCATAAAGAAAATTGTTACATTCTTCTAAATGTCCTTACTTGCATATTTTAACAGTCCAAAGGTTCTCATCTCTACCTTTGTCTACTAAACTTTGGACAGAGAACTAGAGCATAAAAGCAAATAGAGCGAATAATTTCAGCATTGAAAATTTTCACTGAAAAGGATGATAATACGAGTTTTTGGAATAAAAGATGAATCAGAACAGCATACAAACTGACTAAAAGCAAAGCAAAAGAAAACTGTAACAGTAAGGAGGTATTTACCAGTCACAAAAAGCCTTTTGGTTTTGACATCTGGCAACTGATTTGTTTCTGATGGCTTCAGTGAGTTACCATGATCTGCATAATCACAGCTATGTTGATGTATGGAAAGCACACAAATACCAATCCACATTAAGATATAGTTGTCCCTTACAAGTTATGAATGATAACAATAAAATTGAATGTTAAGGAAACTTAAAAGTGGCCTTCAGATCGAGACATCTGAAAGTTAACATGCCACATAGACTAAACTATCCTCCAAACCCCCAACATGAAGTTCTGGAGGCTCCACCAACCATCAATGCAAGTACTATGGTCTACGAACATATTGTACAGAAATTAAAATGCCAACATCACAGGAAAATTCAATTGATTCGGGAAGAAAGTAAGACACCTGACAGACGTCTGTAATCTTTGTTATCAGACCCAAAATTAACATCAGGATGAACGGACAGCACCCCAGGGACATCTAGCATGCAAATATAAATCTCTTAGACTATTGAAATATAAGTCAGAGCTGTTGCAGATGCTTCAGAGTACCAATTAGTCACCAGCTAGTTCTCGTGCGCATTCCTCGTCAACGTGGCAACAAAACCCAAAATCCTTCTCCCACGAAATGTTATATATCGAAACTTGCGCATCCTTCTCACTGCAGGAACAGAATGTGCGGTAATTTTGGTGATCATAATTACAAAGGAGAATCAATAATAATGAAGGGAAAGGGGTAGATAATATTGAAGTGAGATAAGGAGTGAAAAACACTCACTTTCCCAAAACCTTTGTTAGGATCTGAGTGTAATGATCCACCATTTGTGCCTTAGTCACGACTTCAACCCCAGGCTTCTCCATTTGAACAAGCCAGTACTCATTTTTCCCTGTTGATGGAGAAAATTTAGGACTGCTGTTAGATTCCAACTGGTCAACAAATGAGAGGTTTGAATCGCCATAATCCTTCTTTCCAGGTTCTTCATCTCTATCAGGCTTAACGGATAAAACCCCAGGCATACCTACAGTGAGAAAGAAAACGTGAATAACAAGCGTGAACAAAAATCATATTATGCTTACACTCATTTGCTTGTTATCCTAAACTTCAGAAAAACGATCTACAACTCGATGTCTTTTTAAGTCGAAATTTGCTACCTCACTTGTAGCTGCATTATAAACTTGAAATGACCAAACACTATGATGTTCGATCTAGTGTCGAATTACTTGAGCGTACATAACATATGAGTTAGAGAGTAGAATCATAAACTCCCCGAACTGTATCATTAGACTCCATCCAGTAACTTAGAACGATCAAAATGAAAATATTTCAAAAAAGTATGAGATTGCAAACTCACGGGCGAGCTCTCGCGACGAAGCCTCATCAATTTCGCAGCAAAAACCATAATTTGTTTGCCACGACGCATCATATATACACATCTGGGCCTCCTTGTCACTATTAATAACACCGAGAACAATAAGAAGAGCCCAAAACGTACGCAGCAGTAAGGAAACAGTGGAAAAACCCGTACCTTCCCAAAACCCTAGCTAGGGTTTCGACGTAGTAATCGACGACCTCCACTCTCGACGATCCACCAACGGGGGGTTTCTCCATCAACACCACCCACTTTGCGCTCGCCGGGGAAGAGGACGGAGGAGGAGGCGAACCCGCGCCGGGCCCCACCGACGACGGCGACGGCGCCTGCGCCGCGTCGGCGCGAGCAGAGGCGGCGACGAGGCGGGGGAAGGATCGGCGGGTGGGTTTGGGGAAGGGGCCGGCGGATCCGGCGCCGGAGATACGATAGTTTTCCGGCGAGCGGCGGAGGGGGGCTTGAGGGTGAGAGATGGCTAGGGTTTCGGCGACGGAGAGGAGGAGAACGTCCATGGCGACCACCGGCCCCGCCGCCGCCGCCGCCGCCGCCGCCGACGAGAACGGAGGAGATGAGAGCAACCCCTACTTCAAATGCTCTTCCCACCACCACACGATCACGGGATTTATTATTTTTTAGCTCGTAGTACGATAGTAAGTAGTATCCCAGTGTTGATATTTTGGACCCGTTTAAATTATTTAAAATAATTTTTTTAAAAAAAAATAGTTAGATTCAAATTAGAACCTGGGTTAGTACGGGACTTTAGAGCCCGGTCAGATCAATGTACAATAAAAGGGCTACAATGGGCTGTTTGGGCCGGGCCTTTTTTTTTTTTTTCTTTCTTTGTGTGTGCCTGATGACTTTTTCAAAAGCTTTATTTGTCGGAATAGCTTTTATGCTAATTTTATGAGTCAAACCTCCTCTCATCCAATTCAAAAGCCCCTTTTCTATTTTCTTTCTCTCACAAGGTTGGTTGTGAGATTTAAATATATTAAATATAGTTAAAAATACATGCAGTTAGAAATATATTAAATATAGTAAAATTATATTTATAAATTTTTATTTTATATATGTATATATATATGGAGAGAGAGATTGTAGAGTTTATATGTTTTTAAAAATATAGGTATATTTATACTTGTGAATTTTTTAACATTGAATTTGTATTGAATTTGTGCTTTTTATTTTATCTTTCTCTCTCTTTAGTTGACTTTACAAAAATACAAATCCCAATACAAATACAATGGTAAAAAATTCACAAGCATGGATGAGCTTGTACGTATATGCTTGTGAATTTTTTATTATTGAATTTGTATTGAAATTTGTATTTTTGTAAAAACAACTTAAAAAAAAAACGTAAAAAATATAAATTTCAATACAATTCGAAGAGTAAAAAATTATAAGTATATTTGGACTTGTGCTTCTGAGAGTATATAAGCTTTTCTCTCTCTCTCTCTATATATATATAAGACGTAAGGCTATTGTTAATATAAAAAAAATATATTTTTTATTTAAATACAAATTACAGAGATTATCTAGCTGAAGAGAAACAAAAAAAAAAATTATAAGAAAAAAATCACCTCTAATCTTTCATTAGCATATATCCATTCCCTGCTTAGCCTTTGAAAAGCTTTTCGCTATTGCGAAACCTAGTTGTTTTTTCTCTTTGCTAAATTTAACTTTTATTTGAATGAACCGATAGTATATTATATTTCTCCTCAAAAAAGAAAAAAAAAAAAGAGAACTTAGGAGGGCAAGTTTATTTTTTAGCTAAAGGTATTCTCTACGGCAATGTTTGGTTCAGGGATAAATTTAAGAGGTATAAATTTTTTTATACCTGGGATAGCTTGCTATTCCGGAATAATGAAGTATAAAAGTTAAATTGCGTTTGGTTGAAAAGTTGGTATTCTCTGGAATAGTTAAAATTGTGTTTGGTTAAAATTATGGAATAATAGAGAATAGTGGAAAAAGAAGATAACATTTTTATAAAAATACCAACTTTGCCCTTAGCTTTTTTTATAGAAAAATTAATTTAATTATTATATTAAATTTGAAGCAATTTAATTATAAATAATAAATTATGTTAAAAAAATAATATTTTTTATTTTATATTACATTTTAAGAATATAAATAATAAATTATATTTATATTTTTTATATTTTTTATATTTATATTATAATTAATTATAAATTATATTATAATTTATATTATATTTTTATATAATTTATATCTTATATTATAATTTATATTTTATATTATAATTTAGCTTTGCCCATTCACTACCCCAGGGATAAAACCATTCCATGGGGGGAGAGGAATAAGCTTAACGGGTTATTCCAGAATACCGTTTTTTATTCCATGTCATTAATATGTTTGGCAAGAATTGGAGGATAAAGAGGGTTATTCTTTATCCCCCAACCAAACATTCCTACAAGTATATTAATAATTAGTAATTAATAAATAATAAATAATAAATTATTTATAAAGATAGAAATATTTCATATATTATAAGATTTTCAACGTTATAAGTCAAAACATATTAGGTTCATTAATTTAATACAAATCCAAAAAAAAAAAAAATACAAAAGTACAATTAATACATATATCAATTGTTCATTAACTAATAGCATCATTTCAATTTTAAATCCAAAAAAATGCACGATTAATACGTAGAGTAGTTTAATTATTTGTTGTTAGTAGAAAATGGTTAATTATTTGTTGCTGCAAGATGGCCCCTCATTTTCTGTGAGCCTGCAATGTCAATAAATGAAAAGCGAACAAAAAAAAAAAAAATTTCATGATGAAAAACTCACTCAAAACGACAATATTGCAGGCGACCTAAGTATTGTATCAAATAGTAATGATGTATTAGCAATGTACAAATGGTTGCCTATATTATAGACCATCCAAATAATGTACAACCAATACTCCGAGCAAAAGAAAGAGAAAGAGATTCATGTATTAAATAAATAAGATTTGAAAGGCCAAGGAGCAGATCATTCTTTGGTTCATAGATAAATACATTGCAAATTTTTTTGTCATCATCATTGCCTAAAAAAAAAAAAAGAAAAAAAAAAAGGAACACAAAAAATAAACAGTGAGATGATGAGTAAACATAAAAGCAAAACATTCACAACAAAAAACTGATCTCCTTAACCATTTTTTAGAGAACATCTTGCCTAAAAAAGCAAACAAAAACAAAGAGCATTAAAAACAAAGAAAAAAAAAAAAGAAAAAGAGCAACTAAAAATTTCTTTTACCTCATTAAAGCAGCATTCTTTATCCTCTCTACTTACTTTTAGTGATTTGTAGGTTGTCCTTCATTAGATTGAAGTTCCATTAGAGCAGAATGTTAAAAAGTATCACCATTTCATAGGAAGGCGATATGAGAACTCCTATAATCCAACATCCATATTGTGGTTGATTTATGAAAAGATGATGACATCCTACCGTTGATCAATTCCTCGCCCGATCTATATATATAGTTTTTTCTTAATAGTCCGATTATGTCATTACCTTATTATAAATCAACGCCAACATGAATACATGTTGGAAGAAGTATTTCCATTCGTTGATCCTGTTAACAATAAATTAATCTTGCATTCAATTATGATTATCCAAATAGTGTACAATCAATATTCCAAGCAAAAGAGAGATAGAGAGAGAACATTGACCATTCAATTATGATTTATACGTCGTATAAATCAAATTTAAAATCTTTTTTTTTGAAATTTTAAAATATAAATATAAAATTTAAAATTTAAAACTTAAAACTTAAAATAAAAAAAATTGAGATTTGAAATTTCTAGCTTGAAATTTATAATTTAAATATTTAAAATTTAAAATTTAATATTACAAATTTGAATATTTAAGATTTAAAATTTAAGAAGAACTTAAATTTAATTTGAATATAGTGAATCTGCATCTCCATAATAGAATAAAGAAGGAACATATCCATCTTGCCATGGTTGTAAGATACAATGTTATTATTATGTAATGAAACTGCATCTCTAGCTGAATCCTGATTCAACAAATTTTTAATCTCACCTAGTAATTGAACATTCAATGTTAGTAGCATCTGAACATGCAACCTGCGGCTCCGTCACTGCAAACCCTGAACAAACTTTCCCTTCTAATAGAGGAATCAACCACTCTTCTTGGCGCTCCTTCGTACCATACCCCAACAGTACCTAAAAAATACAGTGTATATTATTATCTGAACTATTGTGCCATTTGTAATTTTGAAGGGAGGTGAGCTTTGTTGTGTGGCAATTTTGAAGTTGTTGTGAGCTTTGTTTAAGATTTAAATAAGTTGATGAGATCTAGATTATCACAATAATGATTAAAAATTTAATGACATCACCAAAAGAAGTAGCAGATAGTTGATTCTCCAACTCTTCTAATTCTCTAGCAAAGGCTTCATCTGCAGCTAGCTGTGAGTCCAAACTCACAAGTTTCGATGAGCTCTCCCCACGATCATGATTCGAAGAAGATCTAGAACCACTGCATTGAACATTTCTTTGCAATGATTGGTAGACAATTTCCTAGAACAAAAAATAAACTTAGCGTAAGTGTAAAACTAAGCAACCATTGACTTGAAGCGCATATGGTACTTTCCCTCATTCTGAAAGTATAGTTATAAGATAGCTTTTGTGACTGCAAAGTTTCTTATCTGAAACAATTTGGGAAAACTCAAAAAACATAAATCAGAAGGATGATTATGATACAAAACAGTCTAAAATTAATATACAAAGAAAAAAAAAAAAAAACAGTTAGTTCCCACCTGATCTTGAAGAACCTCAGCAATAGAAATATCATCACGGCCATGGAAATATCCGCCAAAATTTTCTTCGACAACACCAGAGTCAGGGGCATTTACATAATGAACAGTCACTCGCTGCTTCCCGTTCGTCACGAATTCCATCTCCATTTTCATCACCTAATTGGAAAGGAAAACCTCCAAATAACAAATTACAAACTACCATCTACAAACCCTTTAGGTTAAAACTTTCTGCATCACACAATTTTTTATAAGTACTATATGTGATTAATACACCACATGTGATTAATACACCACAAAGTACCATAATACATATGTGATTAAAAAATTATACGATAGTATGGTGTATTAATCACATATGGTACTTATAAAAAATTGTACATAAGTACCATATGTGATTAATTACAAATTACAAAGTACCATCTACAGGCATAAAGAAAATATAATGGAGCAATTCTTCCAAGAACAGTTCAAAGCAACCCAAAGTTGACTAATAACGGTATATGAATCGTCTATTTAAAAATTCTATTATAAAAAATGACATATGACATGTGAGTAAAAAGATACTCAATAGTAAATTTGTATTGAAATTTGTACTATTTTTAAAATCAACTAAAAAAAGAAAAAAAATATAATAGTACGGATCTTAATACAAATTCAATAGTATATATATATATATATTGAAGCAAAATTACCCACACTCAATATTGAGGTCGAGAGGCCAGATGCTTGAACTTTGCTTTACTATTTTAGATAGTAAATTTTTTTTTTTAGCAAAAATAAAAAAGCTCTGCTCACAAAATTGTTTTAGCAATGCTGTAAATAGCTTCATTGGTGAAACTTACCATACATCCGAAGCTGTGGTTGGCCCCAGCTGAGAATCCATCTATATTTTCCTATAGCTTGAAACCAGCTTCTTATAAAGCCCAAAAGCTTATATTGTTCTTCCATCACAGCCAAAAACTTCAATATTCTTTCTCAAATTCACAACATTGCTTCAGCATAGATGAAGCAAATCAAACAAAAACTCAAGTACCTCCAAAGAATACTACAACTTTTGCTTCATCCTCTGATTCTTATGTACACTGTATGGTAGGATTCTGCTATAGCTACTTACATTAAAAGGCTTGAAAGCTGAGGCTTAAGCACACACCTTTGTGTTTATATTTCAGCGTCCTCCTTCGGTAGTAAAAGTTTTCAACGCTTCAAAATCCCAGATCCAGCGGCTTGGCCTGAGCATTATATTGCTTAATGAGTTGTGAGTGCCATCATGTTTTACGTGCCTGCATCGAAAGCAAAAAATAAGAGAGGATGTAAAAGTTTTCAGCGCTTCTCCCAGATCCAGGGCTTGGCCTGAATATTTGCTTGAGGAGTGCCATTTTTGGAGCATTCCAATGTTTTACGTGCCTGCATCGAAAGCAAAAAATAAGAGAGGATGTTAGTGTAGGGAATCATGTATGTACTGCAGGAGTTTGAGATTCGGCATTACTTGCACACTCTTTCCGATTCGGCGTCAAAGTTACCTTTCATATTTTAGCTCACGATTAGGTCGGCAAGGACTGTTTTCTCATACAGCCGAGAAAGAGAACATGATTGCTGCTGCCTCATTCTGCTGTTGGGTATCTGAAACATTTCTGCAATTTCAGTATGCATCTGTTGCAGTTGAGGGGAGTGAAAATTGCTCTCTGATGCAGAGTGTGACTGATCACTGATTAAGCTCATTCTCTAGCAGTGATGGTTCTGACCTCTGTTGAATCCAAGGGCTCACACCAAAAGGCAGAAAATTAAAAGGTTGAATGCCTTGTTCTAGGCTACCCCCTCTTAGAAACATCGGAGTATTGCTCTCGAATTCTTTATTGTCTAAAAGATAAAGATGTGAAAGTATGAAAATATAGTAAGAAAATTATGAGAATAAATACACAAAAATAATGCCAACTTTTCTATTGGTAAAGGACTTCACATAAAATTTCAGGTTTCGATAAAATAAAATATTTTCACATGGCATGCATAGTGTAGCTCAATAAGAGACAAACCTGAACATTAACCTGGAAAAGTTTAGAAAGATAGTGGAATAGATAATTACAGATTAATAGGCAATATACAAACCTTGAGAATATGGTGCTCCAGGCTGCCAAGGACGCTTGAGCAGGAACAATGATGGATAAGCGGCGATGGGAAAGAAGCCCCAAACCACGGAGTCGGTAAGAAGCGGTATGGCGTGCCAGGGTAGGCACATCGCACAAACTTGGCAACAGGACAGGACAGGGCTCCGCGACGGAGTTGGTGAGAGAGATGGGAGTCGCCATGCCGCGGTGGTAATAAACGTGGCAACTCCGCCGTCTGCAACAGGACACCAACTCCGCAACAGGACAGGGCTTCGCGGCGGAGTCGGTGGGAGCTAGGTCAGAGAAGGTTTAGAGCCACGCGGTGGAGTTGGTGAGACTGAGAAATGAGGGGTGAAAATCGTCTCAGAGCAGAGAGAGAGAGAGAAATGTACGGGAGAAAAGGAAAAAGTACTCCATAAGGGAACCACTCAAGCATCGTCTCAGAGCAGAGAGAGAAAGATAGAAATGTACGGAAGAAAAGAAAAAAGTACTCCATGAGGGAATCACTCAAGCGAAATTGCGGAGAGCGTTGTAAATCGTTGAAGCTTCCCCTTTAATGTATTGTATTGTATGTTATAACACCTACAGTGCAATTATTATTGTATGCAACCAAACAACTGTAGTTGTTATACTAATGCAGCACTAAAACGGTAGTACTGCTAGCCAGATGATACAACATGCGATAGTTGACTTGAAGATTAGATATTTAAGCTTTCTAAGGATCTTAAATTAAGAGCTTGAACTGTAAATTTTAAAAAATTAATATACATGTAAGATGTCGCGAAGATGCCCGCTGTCTGGATAGTACAAATATATATATAAATAAAAAAAAAGAAAAAAAGAAAAAAAAAATATTTAATTAATTTAGTTATTGTCAAGTAAAACGTACATGGTTTTGGGAAGGGATAGTTTAGTTTAATCAGCTGATGCGCACGAAAATTCTGCGCAAAGCGCAATCTGGGCCGTTCAATCCTCGTGGCCTCTTAGTCAAACCAATCATGTGAATTACAGAGTAAACTTCTGATTTAATACTCTTCGTACGCTGCTACCCTTCACTCTTCTCTCCTCTTTTGCTTCAACGACCATAACTTTTGACTTCCGCAAGAAGCCGCCCCGCTCCTCCCTCCTCCCCTCCCTCCTCCCTCCTCCTCCATTAATGGCGACGAAGGAGCGGACGCCGCCACCTCCGCAGCTCCATGGCGTCGTCATCATCACTCTCCCTCCCCACGACGACCCCTCCAAGGGTAAGACCATCACAGCGTTCACCCTCTCCGACTCCGCCCCCCTCTACCACCCGCCTCCGCCGCCGCCGCCGCCGCAGCAGCAGTACCCCTCGGGATCGCCTCCGGCGCCGGAGAGCCGCCGCGTCCTCTCCTCCTCCGCGAGGATGGCGGTCGCGTCAGTCCTCGGCGCCGCCCTCCTCGCCTTCTCCCTTTGGCTCTGCCTCTTCTCCGAGGCGCCGCTCGAGCTCCTCGGGAGCGGCTCCGACGAGGAGGGGAGGGCGCGCGACGAGGCGCGATCGTTCTTGCTCCCGCTGTACCCTAAAACGCGGGGGAGGGTTCTGAGGGAGGTGGGGGATATCAAGGTCGCGGCGACGAGAGATGAGGATGGGATGGAGGGGGTGAGATTGGCGAAGCAGGGGAGCAAGATGACGGTGTCTTCTTCTTCTTCTTCTTCGTCGTCGTCGTCGTCGTCATCGTCGATGAATTCGACCGTTGCGCTCCCGATCCAAGGGAATGCGTTCCCCGATGGGTATGTTTATTTGATCTCTTCCCAATATCTTCTATTAGTTTCTGGATTTAATTTGGTCACTGTGAACATCACATCGGTTCTAATTCAATTTCAATTTCAATTTGCATGATGTGAGAAAATATCGTCAGCCCAAGCTTTATGAATAGAACAGTGGTTTATTCATGTACGGATTTTCATATATAAGATGGGTATTTGGGTGTTTCCTAATTTAATCGCTTATTTGATTTCTTTGTAAGATTTTTGGATGAAAGGTATTAGACTGAGAAGCTTTAATAGCAAAAATTTTTGCTCATTTTGATGTAACTGTGCATATGTGTGGTAATTGTTTGCTTATTGCCCTGCTAATTCGTCTACCAATTCCCTTTAACTAGTGGATTTAGGAGCTATATTAAGTATGGTCTTTAACTTCTTTAGGTTCAATGGTGCAAAACCACCTTAAATGCTTGCTCTGATCCAACCCCATATAGTAACTTTTTCTCAAGTTCATTCTCTCTTAGATGATTTGCAGACAATATTACACTTCCATTTTTGTTGGGAATCCTCCGAGACCTTATTTCCTTGATGTGGATACTGGGAGTGACTTGACTTGGATCCAATGTGATGCTCCGTGTTCCAGCTGTGCCAAGGTATATACAACATTACCCCCTTAATCATGAAAAGATGATAGAAGTAAAACAATTATTGCTTCTGTCGGAACTATTATCTTTGTTTGTAAAATTCTCCTCTTCAAAAGTTTAGCATGTGCCTTATGAACATTTAATAGGATAGCCATGATTATTGCCTACTCAGATTCCATAGTTTCTGGATAAAACTACTATGTTATACTTATAGTCAGTGTTTTGCTAGGGACCGCATCCATTATATAAGCCTACCAAGGGAAAGATAGTCCCGCCAAGAGACTTACTGTGTCAGGAACTGCAAGGTAATCAGAACTCTTGCGAGTCTTGCCTACAATGTGATTATGAGATAGAGTATGCAGATAGGAGTTCCTCTATGGGTGTTCTTGCAAGGGATGAAATGCATCTGATTGCTACGAATGGTGACAGAGAAAAGTTAGGCTTTGTTTTTGGGTATGTCAATGTCCGTTGTTTTGACCTTATATTTAGTAATATAGATAAACCTTTATCTTATGGCTCTATGATGTAATCGCTTGGAACTCATATGTAGGTGTGCTTACGACCAACAAGGTCAACTTTTAGCCTCTCCAGCAAAAACAGATGGGATCCTTGGACTTAGCAGTGCAAAAATTAGCCTTCCTTCTCAGTTAGCCAGCCAAGGAATAATCTCTAATGTCATTGGTCATTGTATTACCAGTGAACCGAATGGTGGCGGCTATATGTTTCTAGGTGATGATTTTGTACCGCAATGGGGAATGACATGGGTACCCGCTCGAAGTGGTCTTGTGTAAGTGCAACCTTCTTCTTGTTCAAGCGATTCTTATACTTTCTAATGATTTTTATACTTATCATTGTCTTTTTTTATGTTGCAAAAGTTTCCGTGTTAGTTTTCTTATTGTTCTGTTCATTAGCTTTCGTTTCCTCTTTTGTACATTTTGCCTTAATGGAGATAGATAATTTATAATACTGATCATGCTTTTCCTGTATTATTCAGTAATTTTTACTACACGGAGGTTCAGAAAGTAAATTATGGAAATGTAACACTAAGTGCCGGTGGCCAGAAAAGCAATTTGGTTCAAGTCATCTTTGACAGCGGCAGCTCTTATACCTTTTTCCCAAATGAAGCATACAATAATCTGATTGCTTCTGTGAGTTCTTTACCCAGATTTTACTAGTTCAAATCATTATAGCCGACTAATGATTCTTTGAACTTGGCAGTTTAAAAATCTTGCGGGTGGTCTTGCTCGAGATGACTCCGATCAAACACTTCCTGTGTGTTGGAGAGCTGATTTTCCTGTCAGGTAATCTGACAAAAATTATTATGTGAATTGCTGTCATATTTTTCTTGTATTTTCCGATTTTAACCATTTGAACTTGGTGCTTCTGCATAGTCTAGATAGATGGTATTACTGGGCACTTGGTCCATTGAATGGCTTCCCAACCTAATATGGTATTTTTGTAAGAAACTGCTCGTTTGAGGGGTATATGAAATTTAGAATTTAGGGGGATATCTTTAGATAGATGATTTTACCTGGATATATATATGCAAAAGCTCCTTTAGATACAGAAATCCAAAAGTAGTTCTTCTGCATGCAAACTTTAGATAGTTTGGTTTTTCATATAAAATTCACGGTATTGCAGGTCTGTGAAAGATGTGAAACGGTTTTTCAAGCCCTTGACTTTACATTTTAGAAAGAGATGGTGGGTCATGCCCACAACTTTCACTATTCCTCCGGAAGGCTACTTAATTATTAGTGTAAGATTCTGCAAGCTTTGTGGCATTTTTATTTCAAGTTTTTTATTTTTTATTTTTTATTTTTTATTTTTAATATCTGCTGCACCATTTCTGTTCAAAAGATTCTTTTAGTTACAATTGAGGCCTCGCATGTGCAGGGCGAAGGAAATGTGTGCTTGGGAATACTTAATGGAATGGAAATTCACCATGGCTCAACAATTATAATAGGAGGTACCAATCGGCTTGATCTCCTCTGTGCTATACGTCATGACTGAATTATTGGAATATCAGTTTGCATTAACTTTGACCATATTGGAATTTGTAGATGTTTCTTTGCGTGGGAAGTTGGTCGTATACGATAATGCGCAGAACAAAATCGGATGGGCTCGCTCAGACTGCACCAAACCACAAAAAATGAGCAGCTTTCCTTTCTTCTTCTGAGGTAAAATTGTACTGATAGAAACAATAATAATTACTGTTAAATGCGACGAATCATCGAAGGCTTACTTACTGTGCTTGATCATGATCACGACCTTTGCTGTTGGGTCTTTCTGGAATAAAGACCGGTAGTATGCATTCAACCACCTCAGCTTCGGGATTTGTTCAGATTCAATTTGTTGTACAGTATACAAGCAGAAATCAGAACAAAATGTCTCGACGATTTAAACTGTTTTTGTCTTAATTTGGTGTGTTGTATATATTAGCTACTGATGAGTATAGAATATTCTGCTTCGTACGAGGGGCACGATTATTATGTCATATACTTTCAAGTCAATTGGGTGGACATTTTTCTGGTTTAAACTTGTATTTACATGTAGTTGCAGTTTACAGTGCACTGGGCCCCTGTGATAGTAAAGAGGATTCACCAATACATATGACCGTCCACCGGAAGAGTAACATCTCAACTAACTGTGCCAGCAATTGGAGACATCTTACCTGACTAGTTAGTTACCGGCACATCTTCACACCTACAGAAATAAATTCTCTGTAACTTACAAATCAAATATTTATTTGATTGTGGAAAATTCTGATAACAAGTGAGGTAGGCAATCCTCTTCTGATGTTGGGACAAGAAGTGGGGCTGCAATTGTATGTCGGGGGGACCGATGAAACCTGCGCTTTAACTGCCGCCGCTACATGAATAAGTGCGAGATAGCGCAAGCGCTTCCATCGCTGAGCGGTAAGGGCAGAACACTACAAGCACTCTCTTTTGAAGTGGCATTGTTTCAGAGCACAGTGTCACTTATCATGTTGGTTGATGTCGACGCATGGAGTTTGGCATGACCTGGTGTCAACAGAATGAATCTCGACATTGATAGGCAGAAGATAACCTAACATGGTCCTCTTTGGACAGCTCACTTGTGCCCTAGGAATCCTCTTTTTGGATCCATGCTCAGGCTTTGCCATTTATGGCCATTGGGCCCAACTTATCTATCGCTGCCACACCTTCAAAATAGGCATGTTGGACCATAAGGAATCCTAAACTATGGATTGAACTGGGTGTTAGGAAATTAACTGTGTGAACCAAAGGAATCGATCTGCTACTAATGAATTAACTGTCCACTCACTGAAGATATTTCTAACTAGAATTAAAATAAGAGTTATGCAGTACAGCTAAAGAAAAGCTAGTAAGTTTAAAAGGTAAAATCTCTCAAGACACCTAATAGAGTAATCACCCTTTACCAATATATTACCAGCAAGCATTGCTCTAGCTCCCTTCACAAGTGAGCTTTGAATCATATGCCAACTTAAAATAAATTGCAATGAAAAAAAAAAAAAAAATTACTGTTTAAGCACACCAAAAAAGAAACTATTTTAATTTATGTGAGATTGCAAGGATTCAGGCAATGAGGTATGAACAGTTGAAACAGTAGAAGAGAAAAGGTAACCAATAACGGACAGCACCGTGCCTTTTTTTCAGTTCTAACATATCTCCAACCAAAGAAACAAATATTAAGTATGTTTCCTCGTAATGAAATTGCAGCCCCAATGCTGAAGCCATAAAATTTTGGGTAGCCATCAATCTGCTTTCCAATATAACTAGAATCAAATATCACAAAGTTTCTGAGATTTTATCATGTTACCAACAAAAAGCAACCTCCTTGCAAGCTCGGACACTTCCTGGTTACAGGCCTCTCCATCTCCTTAATGGAGACTTTGGTGGAAAATATCTTTATAATTTTTTTTAATAAAATATTATTTTGAAATAATTTAAATTTAAAATATTTAAATCTACATTATTATTAAAATTATTAGATAAAATCTGTGTATCGAGACGTGCGATGCACTGTCCTAAAAACAAAATTACCACTCCAAATGCGAAACTCCGGTAATCACTCCTAATGATGCAACGACCAGTGTCCATCACATCGGCACGACTCTGAAATGGCACAAAACGAACCCATCTACTTTTAGAGATCCAACAAAGAGTAAAAATAAATCTCAATGTAGAAAATATATGCGATACTATATATGTATCTGTATATCAAAAAAATATTACTTAACCAATTTTTATTCCCATATATAAAGAGTAAACGAGATGCCTCTTATAGCTCAACTTCAGACACAGACCAACGACTAAATCTCGAATTCATCGTTAGATCTTACTGAGGAAGCCTTGAATAGCCCCATCAGGCTCTTCCAAGGCATGACTCTTGGATAACCTGATAAAGCTCTTCTTAAGGTAAAATTAAGTCAACAAACATAAAATAAAAAATAAATAATAAACCGGATCACGCAGCCGGACTCGTGTGTCTTTAAGAAATGTCCTTATTCTCACTTTCCCCTAACCAACACACACAAAAGAGAAGAAATATAAATATTGATACTACATATAATAAGTTTCTAATGTGAAACTAAACATGTAAATAAGACTTTAGGCTTCCGGATAAAGCACATTAATAGGTCAAAATCAAATTTTAAATCACAAAAACCAAATAAAATCTAACAGACTTCCGGATCAAATATCACGCGACTTCTGAAGCTTCGTAGTTCTACCCACAAACCCTCTGACAAATTCATACTCTTCATCGACAAGGACACTACCTCCTCAATGTAGAGCACTCCAAGTGACTGGTACATACTTTATAGAGATCACATCTCGCCCTTTTATTTTCATGCCAGCAACAGATAAACACACAAAGGGATCTACAAATTTTTCCAGATTAAGATCTAATCAACTCTTCAGTCCAATAAATTTGATTATTCTGCTTAAGAGCCCAGAAGTCTCTGCTGCTGGTTCGTTCACCGAATCCCTAAAGTTTGCTACCCTACTAAGTTCTTCAAAGGCATCAACAAGATTCTGAAGCCTGGCGACAAATTCAATCAGAAGTGAAGCAAATGTTGCCAGCGATAATGCACTTGCACTCTCATACACTCTAGATTCTTCTTCAGTAGGCGGTACATCTAGATTGAATGATGATCTCCTTGCAGGCCAAGATAGTTGCTGCTTGAACAACATGTCTGCTGTCGAAGAGGAATCGAATCTACTGATTGAATTATGAATGATCGAGCTCTTCGACGGTTGGATCGATCCAAGACCAATAACCACTTCATTATTTGATTTAGTTGACGGGTTTCTGTTTTCTATTTCAATGGAATTGATTCCATCTGATTCTTCCTTTATTCTTCCTTCGAGATGCCTATTGCCACCCCAGCTTTCCCAATTCACTAGAAGGTATGATTTCTGGTCTATCTTCTCTTGTAACTGTTCGGCGGCCTCGTGGACTTCTAAGAGAATATCTTGCGGACTTAATTTTGTCATTGTCTTGACTTTGTTACCCAAATCACGTAATACTTTAGCACCTTCAATACCTACTCTCCGCAGTTCATCGCTGAAAACTTGTCTGCTTTCTGGTGGTGCCTATAGAAAAGGATATAAAAGAATTTCTTAAATGCCCAAAGCCGGAGTAGAAGACATGTCTAAGAAAATAAAAATAGTTCAATCGGAATAAATATACACATGCACTGTCACCATTAACAACTGCATAGCTTCTTTACAGCTGCATCATAGTCAATAGGCATTATCATGAAAATAGCTTAACACAAGATTATAAGGATAGCAAGTATTAAATCCCCCCAAAAAAAAGATAATTTGGTATACATATTATCTTAACTCACTAAAAAAAAGGAAAAAGAGGAGCTCTGATCTTTTCATAAAAATGCTTCAGAAGTACCATGAATGTCACCATTCAACAACTTAACTGTGCAAAAAAAAGAAAGAAAAAGAAAACTTTAGACTCAATTGAATTATTGAAATACAAATTCAATTTTTAATCCATGCGAACCAATGACTCCGCACTCCGGCAGACAATATAAATTAAATATGCCTCAACCAGACTCAATTTTGACTCATACAAGGAAAAACACTCCCCAATTGTCCTAGCCTGAATTTGGTCTGCATCTGTAAAGACCCGGCCCACTAGCAATATGTAGTGCACCGGCTTTCGCGAAATAGCAAAGTATGGTTAAATTATTCTGAACATACCCAAAATGTTATTAAGAATAAGTTTGGAGTGTTGTGGTTCGAAACAAATACTTTCGGATCAAAGTTGAGTTGAGAAAGCAAGCTTGAAAAGACCAAAATCTGCAAATCTCAGATTTTTGGATAGAGTACCAGAACCCCAAGCTGGTATCGGAATCCTGTAGAAAACAGAAAAATCTAACTCTCGGGTTGGAAGAAATCGAAAAATTTTTTAAGTGTTGGAGTACCGGAACTAGCCATCGCGTACCAGTACTCCATGCAAAGTAGAGAAACCGAGCTCTTGGGTTGGCGACCCAAGCTTTGGCATACTGGAACCAGAACCCGAGTACCGAAACTAGAGCCCGCATACCGGTACCCCAGCCCATGTATCGGTACACCAAACTCCTGGCAGCAAGTACAAAGTTGGTGAACCATGGTTAGGAGGGGGCTTAACCATGGGTTAAGTGGGGTTTAAACCCACTCCCCCTTCACAAAGATTACACACCTACCCCTTCTCTTCTCATTTATCTTTTCCCTCTCTTCTCTTTCTCTCTCTAAAGGTTGAAAGAGGAAAACCCTAGTTTGAGTTTTTGGAGGATTCGATCTATTGCAGAGCAAGGAAGTTTCCAAGGAAGGCTTAGGAAGGAAAAAGAACCATCTTCTCCACGTTTTGAAGCTAAAACCTAAGGTAAGTCTCTTAGGGTTTCATGAGATTTAAGTTTTTATGGGTTTAAGAGAGATAAGATAGTCTCTTATGCAATCTAATACCATTTTTAGAGATTTTCTTGAAGATTTGGGAGATCAAACGCTACTTCTTCCACAAGAGAACTTGAGGTGAGGGATTCTTCCGAAAAAGGGTGATCTCTCCCCTTTTTCTTTGCTTTTTAATTTAGAAGCATGATTGTAAGGGTAATAGTGCAATGGATCTTGAATATCAACTAATTAGGGTTTAGCCCTAAAAGAGAATTATGCTAAAACCTATAGTATAGGTTGTGCTTGTATATAGACAATGGTATTTGACTTAGGAGAAAACCTAGGCTAAGAGTTCAAGATGAGTGGCATGAAACTTAGGAGATAACTCTAAGCAAAATGGTTGACACTGCCTAAGGGGATAATCTAAGGTTGCATGATAGTGTTCAAGATAGAGTCGAAACTCTAAGATTTATGTATTCGATTCAGAATGGTGTGTTTATGGCAATTAGCAACCCTAAAGCCGTGGCCTTAGGGTGAATGTGCAAACTTGAGCAAATGTAATAACTCCAACCTAGTTGATGGTCCAAGAGGCCTCATGGCTATCCTTGAGCCAATGACCTAGGGTAAAAAATGAAAGAAAAAGACAAAAGCTAAAAAGGCAAAAGAAGCTAAAAGTGATAGGGAATGGGATTAATTGACACCCTCGGATAGGACGTTTGCCAGTTGGTAGCATGACTACTCGGATTGGAAACCTTTGGGGCTAGGTAGATCCGAGTGGTACGGCAAGTGGCGCCTTTAGGTCAAAAGACTCACCCACAATAACATGACTACAATGGTTCGATTCTATCTGGCGAGATACTTCCAAAGGGCTGAGTAACTAAAAGAAAGTGTAAAGTGAACATGAGCAACTAAAGTGTAAATGGCGCCTTTGGCTTTGAGACCGTCCATTGGACGATGTACTCCTTCGGAGGGCCGTGTAACTAAATGAAAGTGTAAGGGGCTAAAGAGCTAAGAGAAAGCTTAAAATGGCTAAATAGCTAAATAAAAGTGCCAAGTGGCTATTGAGCTAAAAAGAAGCATAAATTGGCTAAAGAATTAAAAGAAAGAGTAAAATGGCCAAGTTGGCCCGGTTAGATGTGACCATCTTTTATAGCGACATAGTGGCCGAGTCATGGCATAGTGGCCTATTACATGAGCATGATAGTAGTGTAGCGGTTCCTTATCTGCATGATAGTTAGTATTTACCGCTTTTCGTATATAGATCATCTTGCTATCTTTGCTTCCATTGGACCAAAAGGTGTAGAATATGTTTTCTCGGTGGTTGAACCCATTAGAAACTATTCATAATTCTCACACCCTTTGATGACCATTTTTGCAGATCCAAACAGCACCGGCGAGGCACGGGACGGGGCAAGAGGCCAGCAATTTAGCGACCTAGCAGGTCTAGCGTCGTCAGCACCTATTTTTTGGTTATTTTGAGTGAACTTGTATGTGAGGAAAAGACGTAATCATTTTAATACTTGTTTTAATACATGTTGGGGGGAAATATAAATAACCTTATATTTGTAGCTCACTCACGTACTTACTCTTCCACTTATCATGTTAAACTGTTTATTTAAATGAATGAAAGTTTTAGTCGATAGTTTCATACTCTGATATTGTATCTCATCATACACTTGTTTATATTGATATGAATGTTACCATTCCTTTCGGGTATAGAGAAGTCATGCCCGATTGGCGGGTCTATTGGCGTGCCCGAACTGTCTATATTGGTGGTCTCGAGGTGTGACACAATAATAATTCATTGGACCCAAATCACAGCCCAAAATGATTAAGCCCAGTTATTATTACTCATGTCCATGATCTCTTATAAACCCATTCACAATCTCATTCCCACCCGATATAGGACTATTAGGGTGTCAAACTTTCCCTGTTCAGGCCGTCAGCCCAAACACACATACACAGTCCAAGATCACCAGACAATGTGAGACTTGTCTCGCTAGCCTTGTCATTCAGATCCTGATATAGCTTCTCACCTTGTCCTTCAGGCCCTGGCTCAACCGAGACTCGTCACACACTTCCGACTGATAATTGGCTCTAATACCAAATGTAACGGACCGGCCCACTAGCAATAATAACTCGTTGGACTCAAACCACAGCCCAAAATGCTTATGCCTAGTTATTATTACTCGTGTCCGTGGTCTCTTATAAACCTAATCACAATTCCATTCCCATTCGATATGGGACTATCGGGGTGTCACAAACTCCTCCCGTTTAGACCTGACGTCCTCGTCAGCCCAAACACACACACAGTCTAAAATCACCAGGCGATGTGAGACTTGTCTCGCAAGCCTTGGCATTCAGACCTTGATATAGTTTGTTACCTTGTCCTTCAAAACCTGGCTTAACCGAGACTCGTCACACACTTTCGACTGGTAATTGGCTCTGATACCAAACGTAACGACCCGACCCACTAGCAATAATAACTTGTTGGGCCAAAACCACAGCCCAAAATGCTTAAGTCTAGTTATTATTACTCGTATCCACGGTTCTCTTATAAACATAATCACAATCATGGGACTATTGAGGTGTCACAGCATCACATGACCTCTAATATTAAGCCACATGACCTCTAATATTAAGCATGCAATCTCCTGTCATATCCTATTAAAAGAAAAAATTCCACTACATCTAGGATAACATGCCGAAAGGTTGCCTTACAATAATGGGAGAATAAATTAAGATAGAAGCAAAGCAAACCTGTATTTCTGAAAGTATGCAGCCATGCAACGCCATGATCATGAATGCGCAGTGCCTCAGAGACCCGCTAACTTTAATATAGTTCTTCCAGGGATACTTTAGCATCTTATAAGGACCATGCGGAGGCTCCCAAACAGCAAAACTTAACTGCAAAATAAATTAAAAAAAAAACTGGTTCACTAACAAACCAGACAAGAAGAAATGTCACAATAATTGTTTTGAAGTAAATACACACAAGAGCATCCTCTTGGGCAGTTGACTCAACAGCTGACCTATACCCGCTGTACAAAGGATCATCAGAAGCTTGGTACGTAAGGATTTTTGAAGGTATCCTTTCGTACTCCATGCATTGAAGATATCCATTAACACAGCCTGACAAAACACAAATTAGCTGACAATATTACACTAGGGTGAAAACTGGATTATGTTGATCTGATTTAAGCTATTTTGCGTCATAACAATGCCAGAAATACATATGGTAGACAAGATACAAGCATGAGAAAAGACCTTCCAGGGACTTGGCAACACCTATGAAATTTTTCGCTACCAAGTTGTGCAGATCTTCTCCTGCCCATATTGGATAGATGCATATGTTGACTGCCAAGCAAACAACAGCACCTAGTGCGATAAGTAAAAAGCGACTAATAGCTGTATGGAGAAATTCTTTTGTCCTGTATCCCGAGACCATAATGAAGCAAAACGTGAGCAAGAAAACTCGAAATCCATACTCATAAGGCTTCATCGTCGGGTATAACTTCATAAAGCTTGCAAAGAATCCTGGCATTCAGAGCATTACAGTGATGAATGAAACGAAAAGTAATATATTACAAGTAGGGACCACTAATGAAAAAGAATAAATGGAGCAAGGTTTTTATTAAATGGTATCCTACCTACAATGAAAATGCTAATTATAAGAAGAACTTCCTGCAGAGGTCCTGTCAATGTAGATAATTCAGCCACTGCTAAAGCAAGTCCTGCGGCAGTCAATGTTCCTAAACCCCGATTAAATCCTTTGCTTAAAGTTGCACCTGTATGCCAGCAATGTCAAGATTAGGAGGCATTGTCATGGCTAACTAGCACTGTATAGTACTCAAGAAATGAGTATTCTAAACTATCCTTTTGATTTTCTATGTAGTTTGTATAGATCATTACGGACAATAAAAACTTGACGGCACTTTTGCTCTTTGCATAGCCAATTTAAGCCATTCGTTAGCTCTAGAAAGACAATTGGGTCCATCATACTTGGATGGTTTGGAAAAACAACCAAACAAGCAAATTCAACGGATCACCATCCTTCTCCTTGTAGTAGATGATTTTTGATGTTTAAAATCTGTCATACACCAAAGAGGGACAGTATTCAGCAGGTAATTCAGAAACAGGTCCCTAAACTTTTTAAATCTATTTTTATATTAATTTTACCCCCAAAATAATACATTGCCTTCGCGGTCTATGCAACATAATATTCCGTAAATTAACTAAATATTCATTACTTAATGGAGTATTTTATGATTTTTTTTAACAGCTACCACAAATTTGATTGAAGCTGACCAAAATTAAAAAACCTTGTTAGTTGGACGGTTGAAATCCAAAAATAGGGACCTATTTCCAAATCACCTGTAGTTGGGGGTGACCAAATACATCATTGATCTTAGCTTCTTCCTTATGCTCTATGAGATCAAAAGCACCACAGGATAGACTTCTTTATTGTTAATTAGTGTGCAAACTGTTTAATTCAGTAAACACTAAAGAAAAAGCCACGCCGTAAACAAATCAGCAAGGACAATAATAAAGAAGCACATCCATAAATTCCCTTGGTCTAAAGAAATTTGAAGTGAAAACAGAAAGAAAGGAAGAAAGAACCCTAATCATTGCATTTACAAAAGGCGATTTACTTTTTCATTACTGTAATTCAGACATCGAATGAGGGGAGGAAAGAGGCGAAACATAGGTCAACTAAAAGGAGATGTTAATGGAACCAAAGAGGCAGAGCACTTGGCTGGAAGAAACATAGGAATTGGTGGATTAAGCGGGACAAAAGAAGGATTTGTATAGGCAGGTTAATTTACTGTAAGATCAATCTCTTTTCCATTTAAAGATAATTCTTCACTTGAACAAGGATCCAAAAAAGGATCACAAGACGACAAATGTTAATAAATGTCAAAAGGACAAATCTAAGATTTCTATGATACAACGGCAATGGATCAATCAGCAGATAAAATAAACAACACGGAGCAAATTGAGATGTAGACAAGTTAACCCTAATCAATGTACACAGTACCTAAAGAATTGTGATCAGGAACTCTAATCATGATGCGGGATCTAGGCAAATTCTGTACCGGATTTAACAATGGATTGCTGCAGGAACAAGTAGAAAAAGAATAGAATGGGATCGTAGTTCTTGTGATGCGACTCACCGATGCTGAATTCGAAGACGACGACGACGGTGAGGATGGCCCAGACGGAGTGACTGGCGAGGTCCTTGAAGGGCTCCTTGAGGAAGATGAGGAAGGAGATGAGGGTGAGCGCGAGCCCTAGCTTCACTGCGAACACCACCTTTCGGGGGTCCGATCTCCCGAACTCCCACCCCTCCACCGCCAAACCCCGAAGCCTCGGCCCGATCGATAGTATCACGTCACCGATGCGTCGGATGACGCCGCGGCCATCGTCCCTGGCGCCGCCGCCGCCGCCGCCGAGGAGTGAGTCGAGGCCGGGGCCCCATTCGGGGGCGTCTTTGAGAGACGATGCGAGGAGCCGCTCCCGGCTCCTCTGCTCGGAAAAGGAGCGGAAGGAGCCCAACGTAGGCGCTGACGCCATTGTTGACCTCCAAAGGAGGAGAGAGAGAGAGAGAGAGAGAGAGAGAGAGAGAGAGGGGGAGGGGAGGGAGACACGAAAAGGTTTGTACGCAGTTGGAAAAGGTTTGTTTGTTTATCGCATCAACGGGAGCCCCTTGGCATAATGGATATGCATCATGGTCAGTTGCCCGCAAATATAGGATCCACGTGGCAGAATCAGAACTGTCAAGAAGTACACGACTAGTCTTGTATTTAAATCATATATGTGTTTGAGCACGTGCTGTACACTTCCGAACGTCTGATTCTATGTTTCGTTTTTATCTCTCGTACGGAGAGAGGATATTGCGTGCGTTCGATACAAAATGGACCGTTGCGATTTGGCCCTTCATCTAATGGTTAATTTTATTTTTGAATCTTGTGATAGGTAGCTACGAAATGAGCAAAGCTTGAACAAAATTAATTTAATTTCACTATGTTCATTTTTATACTTAGAGGGTATCATTTAAACCTTACAAATTTTATATTAATTTAAATAATTTAAATTAATTCAATTAATATATAGATATTTAACTATTGCTATCTCTAACTGGCCGAATAAGGACGTAAAAGTAAAACCAATTTTTTATAGCCTTTAGAAAAATTTGCTAACCAAATTGAAACAGCTTACTTAATTACTGATATCTCTTAGATCTTAATTTGACGGTTTTTTTTTTCTAATTTTTTACTTTTGCATGTAGAATGATTTGATTTTTTTTTTTTTTTTTTTTTTTTGGCCAAATGGGAGATTTTTTATTCCTTTATTTTTATTTTTATTTTTATTTTTTGGCTATATTGGTATTTCATATGCTACATGGTAATGTTAGGAATGTTTTAGTGCCTATCACTTTCAGACATTTAGAATATGTTCTCTATTATGTTTTATATAATTACAGATGACATGTTAAAGATACATACATAACAATAAATGAACTTGTTGAAAATGCGCGACGTTAGACAAAATCCTGTTTGCGCTAGATATAATGTAGAAAAGAGAGATACATGACTAACTATACCGTTGAAAAAGAATTATGGTGATGAGACTTTAATTTATGCTACAGTTTAGAAGTGTAATTGAGCCCAAAAGGCACTTCAAGAAACGCGATCGAGTATTTTCAGGTGGGCCATTTTCTTTACTGCAATGGTGAATACACTACTACAAAAAGAATTTTTAACGATAATTTAAAATGCCAGCAAAAATATAAAAAGTGTCAACAATCAAAAAATTTCACTCCCAAATGCCAGTTAAAACTCAGTCGGCAAAAATATCTCTTTTGATACTCAAAACCATAAGTAAATGATACTCAAAATCGCAGGTAAATAATAAAATATAGTGACAATCATAAATACCGACAAAAATATTCTTTTTTTGGCACTCAAAACGTATTAAGGACACTTGTTAATGACAGCAATAATTTTAAAATTATAATTTTTATTTAAATATTCTGATAAAAAAAAAGTACTGGCAAATAAATAAAAGTGCCAGCAAATAAATTTTTATTCCAACAAAAAAAAATACCGACAAAAAAAAAAATTTTAATGCATTAATAATGAAATGATGATTTAGTTAGCCAAAATAATTATCTCATATCAATACAAATATTTATGAAAGACATTTAGACAAATGCAAAAGACGTCAAACACAATAAATTTAGTAAACAAAACAAAAAAAAAAAAAAATCATAAAGTTTAAATATCATATATTCAACATCCAATAAACAAAAAAAACTATGAATTTAATCATGACAATCAAAAAAGATCAGTATACTTCAAGTAGATACATATTTTAGTCATAAACAAAATAAAAGATATGAGGCCTTGCAATTAGTCAAAAGATCGATAGCTTCTCCTTAAGTAATCAAACCCTGAAAAAAAAAATCTATTCGACTGAAACAACAAAAAATTTAGCACTTTAGTGAACAATATTATTTTACATGCAAACTGGGATGACACCTAATTATTTTACAAGTGATTGCTGAAAAATAAATCTCAATTATAAAATTTCTTTAACAAGGCTTTCTTCAAACATATATAATGGCCAATAAAATTTAACCATACATATAATTCGGCACAAATAAGGCAATAACATACTAAATCTGTTTAACACAAATGGTTTTGATGCATAGTTTTTAACAATTTACCAATTCCATCATATATGTAACTCAAAAAAACTCTACCAACTTTTCAGACAAAAAACTTAATTCAACTCTCTCAAACTATACAATCAAAGGCCAAAAACCTCCCTAAATAGTTAGCAATCAAATAAGTCGCAAAATATGTAATAAATTTAGTCGATTCTTTTGCTTTGGAAAGCTTCCAAAGCTGCATCAATTCTACAAAAACATCTCACTGGATTATAGATGAAACATATAAATCAAGTGTTCGGAGAGTCCTCGACACATAAAAAAAAAAAAAGTAAAACATTAAACAACAAATTGTTCTATTGAGAAAGAAGGATAGAGAGAGAATTGTGGAGAGAGAAAGAGAGAATGTGTGTGTGTCTCCTCGGTATTGATGTTGTGTTCAAGCGACATTGGAAACTAGAGAGAGAAACTGGAGAGGAAGAGTGTGTGTGTAGACTGTAGAGAGAGTTAATAAGAGGGCGCTTTTTAATAACGCCGCCGTTCTCTTTTCCCTCCCCTTCCCCCTCTCTCTCTCTCTCTCTCTCTCTCTCTCTCTCTCTCTCTCTCTCTCTCATCACAGCCCAGTAGAGCTTCCGCTTCTGGTTCTGCAGAACGACGCGGAGGTTATGGCATCAGGAGGAGGAGGAGGAGAGGAGCTGTACGAGGAGCTGTGGCGCGCGTGCGCGGGGCCGCTCGTTGAGGTCCCGCGCGTCGGCGAGAGGGTCTTCTACTTCCCCCAGGGCCACATGGAGCAGTTGGAGGCGTCGACGAACCAGGAGCTGGACCAGCAGATCCCGCTCTTCAATCTCCCTTACAAGATCCTCTGCCGCGTCATGAACATTCAGCTAAGAGCTGAACCTGAAACAGATGAGGTTTACGCTCAGATCACTCTACAACCAGAAACAGATGAAAATGCGCCTGCAAGCCCGGACCCGTGCCCGCCGGAGCAGCCGCGGCCGGCAGTGCACTCATTCTGTAAGATTCTGACTGCCTCCGATACAAGCACGCACGGCGGATTCTCCGTCCTGCGAAGCATGCCACCGAATGCCTTCCTCTTCTGGACATGTCGCAGCAGACTCCGACTCAAGAGCTGGTTGCTAAGGATCTCCATGGATTTGAGTGGAGATTCAAACACATATTCAGAGGTCAACCGCGTCGGCATCTCCTCACTACGGGTTGGAGTACCTTCGTCACTTCCAAAAGGCTGGTTGCTGGCGACGCATTCATATTCCTAAGAGGTGAGAACAGAGAGCTGCGCGTTGGAATAAGGCGTCTTGCACGCCAACAAAGTACTATCCCGGCATCGGTGATATCGAGCCAGACCATGCATCTTGGAGTTCTTGCAACTGCGTCGCATGCTGTTGCGACGCACACACGCTTCACGGTCTTCTACAAGCCGAGGACCAGTCAATTCATCATCAGTTTGAACAAGTACTTGGAAGCTGCCAAAAGTGGATTTGCGGTGGGCGTGCGATTCAAGATGAGATTTGAAGGAGATGACGTCCCTGAGAAGAATTTTTCCGGAACTATAGTTGGGGTTGGGGATCTCTCATCTCAATGGAAAGATTCTGAATGGAGATCGTTGAAGGTCCAATGGGATGAATCCGCAAATATTCACCGTCCGGAGAAGGTTTCTCCGTGGGAGATTGAGCCTTTCAATGCCGCAACTGTGCCTGTTTTAAACACTTCTCAGCCTGTGCCGTCCAAGAACAAAAGGCCTCGGCAACCCACGGACATTTCAGAACTGCAAATGATCGGTGTGGAGCAAAATCAAGCTTTCTGGTACTCAGGATATACCCAGTCACATGACCTTACTGCATTAAGTAGTACGGAAAACAAGGCAAATACCGCCACGAAGAACGGTGCCAGTTCTCTTGATCCTGTAGTAATGGATAATTGGTTGAAGGACTTTCATTCTCCTATGAAGAGCCCAGCTTCTTCCCTAACAGATGTTTCTCTAAAGCTTTTCCGTGACCCTAATGAAGAAACTGTAGTTGCTTCGACGGATTATATGACGGAAGAGCCCATGCTGAAGTTGTGTAGTGGCGTAGAAGAACAGAAGAAGCCAGAGAGTGTTAGCGGAGGTTGCCGACTCTTTGGGATTGACTTGGCGAGTCCCGTGAAAAGCACTTTCGAGAAGCCAAATTCAGCACCAGTGTGCACATCAGTTGCGGCGGTCAAGGATCCTTCTAGCAAGGGAACTGGTTCAATTGAAGACTTGGATCGGCAGTCGGCGCTTTCCAAAGTTTCGAAAGAATTGAAGCAAGGGATTCAAGAAATTCCCAAGGAGATCCAGAGTAGGCAAAACTGTTCAATCCGAAGTCGCACTAAGGTTCAAATGGAAGGCATTGCGGTCGGTAGAGCTGTTGATCTGACCGTACTGGATGGCTATGATGAATTAATATCAGAACTCGAGCTGATGTTTGAGATCCAAGGAGAGCTTCAACGCTGTGACAAATGGAAAGTGGTCTTTACAGATGATGAGGGTGACATGATGCATGTGGGAGATGACCATTGGCAGGAATTTTGCAAGATGGCCAAGAAGATCTTCATCTACACAAGCGAAGAGGTGAAGAAGATGATGCCCAGTAGGAAATTTCCCAATTTTCCCGCAAGTGAGGGGGAAGAGGTGAGAACCCGAACTGCAGGCCCCCTCTGTCAAAAGGAGCTTAAATCGCTTGCTGGGAGCTTTGGAAGGAACGGAATTCGAGACTGTTCAACAATCGCCTCTCCACTCTAGCAGAACTTGAGAGTAGGGTGTTAGCGGCTGTGTATTTCTGGGAAAAATTTTGTGGGCCAATGATACATAGAGGGTGTGGGGTCTTTACTGTATGCATTACTGAAGCTGCTGTTTTGCTGTCGTTTTTTTGTTTCGGTTCTTTGCTTGGGAGCAGCCCGATTTTGTTGTATTGAGCTACCCTCTCCCCCCTCTCTTGTATCAAATAGGGTATATCCCTGTTTCATCAAAAAAAAACAAATTGTTCTATTTGCAAAATGCAATAAACACTACTGCAGAATACAAATTAAATATTCAGGAAAGGTGCAAGACAGGTGAAGAAAAGTGAAGAAAAGAGAACCCACAAATTGAGTTAGATTTAGTAAAAAAATAAATAAAAATTTGTACCGCTAGCAATTAAAAACTGCACATTTAACTACGATTTTTAAAGTACATCTTACATTTATTTTGCAAATAAGGGGGGCAGCAATGGTTTTTAAGCCAAGATTAAGCCAGCTTATAAGTATTCGAGTTTTGCAAAAGAAGAGCATAAGAAGGAACAGAGAATTTCCAAATATACATACATGTGTAAAAAACTGATCACCCCATAACTATTGGAGTCAAAGAAAATGATAATGAGCTACATGTTAAGTGTGCAAAAGTGAATTGTAACTGTAACCAAAAACAAAAGCTTTCTAGTATAATCAAAACAAAGTATTCTGCACGTAATTAACAGAGCGCAAGGAAGATAAATAAGGATTAACCACTGAGAAAAGAAAGATTAGGAACTGTGTGATTCCAATAGGAATAGCAGGAGTAGATAGATTAAGATAACTGTAACAAAAGGTGCAGGAAACACTACAACATTATGAAGATGAAATTAATAGCAAGTTGCTTATGACAGTGTAACAGTCTGCTTGGTCATTCAAGTATTCTACACATCTTTATTCAATCACAGGATGACATTCTGCCAAATTAGATCCTCAGCTAGTCTTGACTGTTACCTTTTTGGGACACATCTGAATTATGTCATTAGTAGACTACTATTAAATATTTCACAATCTCTTTGGCATCCAAAATTGCCAAGTTTTATTACTTGCAACTGCTATGACGCACGTTCAGATGGAACTAATATGCTAATTTGTATGAACGGATGACGCGGGCGATTTCAGATACCAAGAATTCTCATTTTACACACTTTTTCTGCCCAATAATAAAAAAGTTTCACACTTTTAGAGTTCACATTAAGTCTAAATAGCTAAAAATCTTTTACTTCAAATGCATAATGTATGTCATTTAGACAAAATATTTTTTATCGCAAGATGAATAACAACAGCATGAAAAAAATTTCCAAGCTCAAATAAAGTCACTACTAGGTCCTTATCGCAGTTATTGACACAAATAATATACATAAATACAAAACATTCCAAATATTGTAATCACTCGTAAAATTTTAGAACAGAAGGAAACGATGATTAGTAAAACCAGCAATAAACCATTACGACAAAAACACATTTTATTAGCAATCAAATATCTTCCTTTTTTTTTCTTCTTGCCCTAGAATAAAAAGAAACATCTGCTTACTTCATAAATGCATAGTTATGATTTGTGTTACATTAAAAGTAAAATTTGGGTTACATTACGAAAGCACGCTTACTTCTTGTCTAGGCAGAGGAGGAGCCGGCGTGGGGCTTGCGAAGGAGACGACGTCGATTGGGCGGGGGCGGATCTGGCACAGCGCAGCCTGAGCGCGCATGCGGGAGAAGAGAAGGGAGTAGGGAACGGCAGAGTCGGCAGAGGCAGCAGAGGTGACCGGAGGGGAGGCGGTGGGCGGGGGAGCCGATTGGGAATCTGCGACCTTTTTGACGGGGCAGAGAAGGAGTCGGCGTTGTTCTCGGGGCTGGCAGAGGAATCGGCGTGGGGCTCGCAGAGCAGATGACGTCGATTGGGCGGGGGGCGGATCCGGCGCTTGCGGGAGAGAAGGGAGCGGGGGCTTCTGGGAGAGGGCAAGGGAGTGGGGAGCAATAGAGGCGGCGGAGGCGCTAGAGTTGGCCGCAGGGGGAAAGTTCCCTTCTTGCTGGGGCAGAGGAGTTAGGGTTGGGCCAAGGGTTTCTGAGACGATGTTTCCAAGAGAGGGTTTGGAAGAAAAATGCCATCCCATTTGGGATGTACATTTTACTATTCTGAGAGTGGAATTTTACTCGTCATCTCGATACGGCGAGTGAAAAAATATTTATCTTAGGATGAAGTGGGTATAAAATATATATCCCATTTGAAATATACACCAAGTATTGCTCAGGTTTGAAATATTTTTTTTTTTTTTTTTTTTTTTCTAGAGTCGAAATTTAGTTTCCTTCCTCTCATTTTCTGACATTTATTGATAAAAATTTTAAAACAATCGCATAGATTAATATATATATATATATATATATATATATATATATATATATATATATTAAAATATAAATTTTATTAAAAATATCAGTAAAAAATAACTTTTGTTGATTTTTTTTTTTTTTTTTTTTTATGAAAGCCACTCCAAAAATGTATTTTGGTGTAGTGATAACATCATTAAAGTTCTACGTAGTTTGTCAGTGATGACTAATTTGTTTGCATGTCACATATTGAGGGGGGCACACAGTTATTGAATCTGCATGCATCTGAGAGTTCTTCTCAGGCAGGCTGACAAAGAAAGATAGGAAGGTGACATTGGTTGATGAATTGCTATCTGACCATAATCTCAAGGCTTACAGGTAGTATTGTCGATCCGAATGAGATCTTTTTTTTGTCACTTCTAAAGCTAGTACTTGTTATGCCAGAAGACTTCTTGGTTGTTTCCTATCAATTACCTTTTAATTGGTATTAGAATCTCCTGTAAAACTCTGTCAGCTCAACTAAAAACCAACAATTATCTTTGTTCTAATCTCTACTGTAAGATAGGAAGACCTACTATTATGATATATTCATTCCATTGAATTGACTGATTCCTAGGCTACTTAATTCTGAACTATTTCGCTGCTGTTAAATGTATATTGTAGATGAGTATTCTTGTATCCTTTTGTTAATTGGATTTTTTTCCCATGCAACGTGCAAGAAATAGAGTCATTCCGTCAACCTGGTGGTGTTGAGAAATCAGAAGTGATTGTACTTTTAGACCTGAAATTATAATACTTATTTATTTATTTATTTAAAAAATGAATTTAGATAAAAATGTGAAGCAACTAAATTTTAAATTTGAAACTTCGAATATCAATCATCAAATTCTTAGTCAACTATGCTAGGTAGTGATTTTGACGTGCTATTTTTACCGAGTTCAGTTATAATAATGGTATTAGTTTTTATTATGAATTTTATGATGGATAAAAATTCAGAGAGACTCCTATCACATCTAGACTACAGAAATGTTCAATCTTTTCTTTTATTAGAGAAATTATTTTTAGATATGAAAATTAAAGCAGTAACATATTACGTGCATGGTAGTGATTATGGATGACAATAGCTAAATTTGATTTGTGATTTGCATATATACATATATATATCTTTCGTGCCGAGGATGGTTCGGAGCATCGTTATCTTTGGTACTTTGCATCCTCTCTTTTTTTATTGTCTCTTTCGTTTTTAGGAACAGATATATATATTAAGTAGAAATTCTTGTGAAGAATTTTTGTTTCTAATTACTTGAACAACAATGGAGCTCTTAGGACAGACTCAGCACCACGGGTCTCGACCGGACTCAATCCATCTGGACGTTGGGTCTATTGTTGGGCCTCTTGCCGTTAGGTCTATTGTGGACCGCAGCCCTACTCAACTTATTGGACTCACCCAACTCAACTTATTAGTTTCCTGGACCTATTGTCACGAACAGAAGTTGAACTTATTTTTAACCCATAAATAAATAGCCAACAAATTGTGATTAGTTTTGAGTTATTTGTATCTGTCAATGGAAATTTTTCTTTTTTTTTTTTTTTAATTGTGTGTTACACCTTTTACTGTTGAAAATTTTCTGATTAGAACTGGATCTCTTAGCTTCACGAGAAATTTACATAATTGTTCAATAATTTTGCTCTTCTGCGACATTCTAGTTTGAAATTACTTGAAAGTTTTGTTGTCATATTGTATGTAAACAACATCACTGTTTTGTAAATACATTTCAAAAGCTTCAATTGAAAATTTATTTCTGAGGAGAATCTCCATTAATTCTCACGTTGTTCTTCCGACTCTCTTTGTCAGCCTGTAATAAATATATGCGGTGTGAAAGAGACTGAAATCATCACAGATCCTGCAGTCTTCGCTGTACTGCGATTTGCTGTACTGGAGTTCACTGGCTCTCCTCCCTCTGTACATATGTTTCCATTGGCTTATATTGCAAAATTGTACTAATTTAATTTCACAATCTTTAAGGCTTCGTAGGTGTGCTATGTGAAAAGCTCTGATGGACAAGCAATAATAAAGATGTAATACTTAACCTCATGTTTTGTCTGGTTACACCTAACATATATGTTTGAATTCTATTTTTTATCAATTTTTCCCGAGAGATACTGTTAGTATTTTTGAAACTATTCACCACACTCTATTAATTTTCTTTTTTGAAATATATATACAGTTAAAGAAACATTTCTTAGCCTCATATTGTGGAGGAAGGTACAATCATATTATCTTAAATATCTCAACAATAGAAACCAATTTACAAATTTCTAAAATATCTAGTTGTGCTTAGGGGAAGCTCGGGTCGACTTGTGTTTGGCTTATTTAATAAACGAGCCGAACACGAGTTGGCTCGTTTAAATATCGAGCCGAAAAATTCGGCTCGCGTTCGGCTCGTTTATTAACGAGCCGAACACGAGCTGGCTCGCGAACAACAAGTTTGATTTTTCATCCCTACTATTAGGTGTAAAGTTGAAAGAAAATTAAAAATTAAAAATTTTAATCTAATAATTAAAATTCACAAAAAATTAATAGTCTAAAATCTAAATAGTAAAGTTTATATATATATATATATATATATATATATATATCGACCTGTTATCGAGCTGAACACGAGCGAGCTGACCCCAACTCGTGTTCGGCTCGTTTATTAAACAAGCTGAAAATTTTGACTCGTGTTCGGCTCGTTTACTAAACAAGCGATTCGATCTCAAGCTCATTTCGAACCGAACATGAGCTGGTTCGCGAACAGCGAGCTGGATTGCCACCCCTAGTTGTACTAGATGTGGCTGGGTTGTCCTTTTGGTCCTGATTTGATCTTGAATTCGTTGGTTGGTTAAACCGGTTCAATGCGGTCTGGTTTGATGCTTAAATAAAATATGCATTAGCCCACCAATTTGTTGGTTTAAGATTTTGAATTAATGATTTTCCTACTATCTTAGGATGGTGATATTCTCAATCATTTCAGTGCTGTATGTTTTGAAATTCATATGCTTAAGACACAGCATATATCATGAAGTATTAAGAAAGAGAACTTTCTAACTCTCCTTTGACTTCAATATCACAATCCTTGTTACATTGTCCATCTTTTTGCTGTAAAACCTCTTATTGTATAAACAGTTGTTGAATCGGTGGAAATTAAATTGATCTCTACTATCTAGCTTGATGTCATTGCCAAACAATTCCAGATGCTCTATTGAAAATGAAGCTGATTCGCATAATTCATCATCGCAAATTCAATTTCTTCGCTGATTCGTAGAAAATAGAGAGAAACTCAGAGAGCAAATGTAGATAAAATCATACTGAAGTAGGAACATGACTTAAAATTGCACTTTCGAAAGCTAGCTAGCATTAAGCCTTTTTCCACCCTTAATTCAAGCGGTCAAATCCAGAAATTACTACTTCCCTCTATTTTATAGACATTGGGCACCAGGATATGAAATTGTCAAACACAGTGAATTTATCATATAAGGAACAAAATAAAGACAACTAAACAACCCGATCTAGTAGTTATTACTACAGCCCATGTAATTGTTCCGGTAACGCAGACCATACTGCTCATACAAGGTATCCCCATAATTCACGGCCTTGATCTCGACTGTCCGTCGCTTGCTATCCGACTCTTGAACTGCTCCAAAAACAATCTCATTTGTAGCTTCGCAGCTTTGCTCGTAAAAAGTACACGGACCGGATGAGTATTGCTTATGTTGCTGCAGATGCTGCTGCTGATGGTACATTTGCTGCTGCGGCGGCTTCTGCGGCTGTGAATCGCCTTCCCAGCCGTTGGAATAAGCCCTTACATGCCTAATATGGTGCAACTTTTCTGGTTCTTTTGACATGAAAGCGTAGTTCTTTTTCGGGGTTGGAGTTCTTGCCTCCAATGGGGGAGGCAGTTCATCGTCTGGAATGATAAAGCTATCTTGCACTGGCCAAGTCTTTGTTGCCCTCAACTTCTGCTGCCGATATGGATTTACTGCTGGTTTTTTTCTGAATATTGCACGGAAAATTTCTGTTGCTGACGATTTGGCTCCGCCGAGAAGCTTTCCTATCGAGGAAAAGAAGCCTTCTTCGTGTTCCAGTTTCTCTGATCCATCGTCGTTGGTTGGGATTAGTGACGGCCTTACAGATGAATTCATTGGTTTTTGATATGGAGGCATGCTTTCTTGAATCAGAGTTTGAGGTCCCTGCAAGAGAAGTTCTGAGTAAGAAAAGTATACATTTGAAAATAAAGGAAAAATGTCTCAACTTAGTAAATTTCATCTTACTAACCACCAAAAGAGTATCAATGCCTTGAATAAAATCAAGTAACACCATCCAAAATGAAAAGTGTAACATCGAGCATGAAATATGACAAAAACATAACGTTGCAAATACATCCATAGAAACCTATAGCTTTTGTTTTAGATAGGCCATATTCGCAAACTTCTACTCGTGTCTACTAATCGTTAACTTAAAAAAAGGGAATAGAACAATTAATACTTACATCTTCGGATGACACAATCCCTCCAACTCGGCGCTGAAGCAAAGCAAGCATGTAACCAAAGAAAGCAGCAGCGATAAGCACTGCAACTCCTGCACGACATTTCAAAATTAAATTTAGCAGGTATAAGTCTCCATTACAGGGGGAGAATGAAGTATGAGCAAATTATCTACCTAGAGGAAAGCCAGTTTCATATTGATAAGCACAGTCTTCGAAATGAAGCTGAATCTCTCGGATCGCCTGGTTTCCTCTATCAATGATTAGAAGGGAGCAGCTACTACCAACATAAAGAACGTCGAAATCATTAGAAAATTTTGCATCTTGGCTCGGTCCATCTGCATGTCCTCCCCTGTTGGACTTTCCTCCAGCAATGGTCGTAACTCCTTCATTTACACAGGTGACATATACTCAGACCAAAATCTATGAATCATCTCTTCTAGCGAGTGTAATTAAGTTAACTTTCCCATCTCAACAATAGTTGAACACGGAGAGTTGGTAGTATGTATTAATCTTTAAACCAGACGAAAGAACACTGTAAGTCTTAAATGTCAGCAAAAAACAAAAATATATCGCATTGTACGTAGGGATTACAAATTAGGCACTTTCAGCTTACCCGTATCACTGATTTTTCTGATCGCCATGTTCAAAGTGTCTGCAACATAAATATTTCCTCTATCGTCCACTGTAAATCCCTTTGGATGGTTCAGCCTTGCTTCTCGTGAACGTCCGTCAATATGACCAGTATACCCCTCTGGCGAACCAGCAACAAGCTTTGGCCTACTATCTGCAATTTTGCCATCTGATTCACATGAAGTGACGGGATTCGAGAGAGACTCAAAAATGACAAACAGTGAGCTGCAAGCAAGTGAAAAAAAACTTTGAAATGGAAGCACTTATTAACTGATGTTTTGCCAGCATTCACAACAATTTCTTTTAGATCTCATAAATTGTACTCCTCTCTCTCTACCAAACCTTTATTTGAGTAGTAGGAGACAACAATGCTGTTATCAGTGTCAGGATCATTAAGTTTATCCTTCGTGCATCGGGAAAGAGCTAATATATTTAGGTAACAAATTCATTAGTTGTAAAATACATAATTCTATGACATTTTGTGGACAATTTAGGGAGGGAAAAAAATAAAAATTAAGGAAAAGAAGTAACAATTTCATCTGTCATTTTAACAAGAAGACTCACTTTATATCAGCAAATAGACAGGATAAGTTTCAATCTACTTCAGCCAATTATACGGCAGATTCAAAGAAACCATAGATCAAACATTCACAAAATTGCGGAATGACACAATAATGGATTGTGATATGCCGAATTAAAAGAAAATTACCAAAATGTGGCTAAATTTGATGAAAAAATGGCATAAATAATGCAAATTTGAGAACATTTGAGTCGGTTTAGGGCACGAATTTCACTCACAACTAGACAATGGCAGAGAAATCCTGTAGATGTTACTGTTCACCGAGTCGAGAACGAGGAGCTCCTCATTCTGCGTCGCCTCCACCGCGAAGGGCTCGATCCCGAGCTTACTCCCGTCGAACACCGTCTCCACCGTGTACCCGCCCTCGAATTTCACCGTCGACCGCCCCGCGATCGCTGGAGGAAAAAAAACGCGAACCGCGAGGTCAACACACACCACCGTCCCCTACCGTTCACGAGCAAGAGCAACAATGGCGAAGCGTACCTGTTTTCGTCGTGGATTTGAGCGACCAAGCCCGCTTCAGGAGAGCGGAGAGCGCGTTGGAGAAGAACCCTCGCACGATTTCTACACGGGAGGAAAAAGGGGGAACAGGAATAACGCCACGAAGAACAGCACACAATGCCGGGGAGAGGAGAAGACGAAGAAGCTAAGAGAGGAAGGAAATACGTACTTGCCGGAGAAGCTGAAGCTGCGGAAGCGGCGGAGAAGCCATGGACGAGCAAAAGCACTGCTACGACAAGCACCATGAGGCCTCTCCTCTTCGCCTCCATTCTCTCTCTCTCTCTCTAAAGATGGAGAGAGGAATGTGCGTGTGTGTGATTGGTTGGTCTCTCTTTATTAGATGATTGATTAAAAGCCAAAAGAAGAAGAAGAAGAAATTTCTGCTGCTGCCGCTGCTGTTGTTATTGTCGTTGTTGTTAGCAACCAGCTTACAAACTAAACATAAAATTAATATGTGATAATAACTATACAAAAATAAATCTTAATAGTATGATAAAATAAATCTATGTGAAAAAATATTTATAAAAAATAAAATTACGGACGAAAATGGAAATTTTTAG